>JAVYIG010002242.1:207500-261776 GCA_035222895.1 Strongylocentrotus droebachiensis | reverse complement strand
GGACATCGCGAATAGACTAAATCGTGAAAAATATGCGATAAAATTCACGATATCGTCCAATTTTATCGCATATTTTTCACGAAGAAATTCACGAAATTGACGATATCGTGAACTTTATCGTGAACTTTTCACGATGAAATTGACGATATCGTGAATTTTATCGTGAAAAGTTCACGATATAAAGTTCACGATATCGTCAATTTTATCGTGTACTCTATCGTGTACTCTATCGTGTACTCTCCTGACGGGCGCTTCGTAAACAAAACCAGCCCTAGCTGGGGGAGACAGAGAGAAGGAAAATGGGAAAGGGGAAAGAGAAGATAAAAGGAAAGAAAGAAATAATAAGAAGAAAAGAGGGAAACGGGGGGGGGGGCGAAGGGCTCTTGCCTCCTCCTCACTCCCCCCCCCGCCAAAAAATAAATAAGGAGAGAGAGAAGGAAAGGGAAAGGGAAAGAAAATATAAAAGGAAAGAAAAGAAGAGGAAGAAGGAAGAGGGAAACGGGGGAAGGGCGAAAGGCTCTTACCTCCCCCCCCCGCCAAAAAAATAAATAAGAGAGAGAGAGAGAGAAGGGAAAGGGAAAGAAAGAAGAGGAATAAGAGGGAAACAGGGGAAGGGCGAAGGGCTCTTGCCTCCTCCCCCCCCCGCCAAAAATAAATAAGAGAGAGAAGGGAAAAGGGAAAGAAAATATAAAAGGAAAGAAAGAAGAGGAATAAGAAGGAAAGAGGGAAACGGGGGAAGGGCGAAGGGCTCTTGCCTCCTCCCTCCCCACCCCCCGCCAAAAAAATAAATAAGAGATAGAGAGAGAAGGGAAAGGGAAAGGGAAAGAGAAGATAAAAGGAAAAGAAAGAAGGTGAAGAAGAAGAAGAAAAGAGGGAAACGGGGGCGAAGGGCTCTTGCATCCCCCCGCCCAAAAAATAAATAAGAGAGAGACAGAGAGAAGGGAAAGGGAAAGAGAATAAAAAAGGAAAGGAAGAAGAATAAGAAGAAAAGAGGGGCTCTTGCCTCCTCCCCCCCTCCCGCGCCAACAAATAAATAGGAGAGAGAGAGAGAGATAGAGAGAAGGGAAAAGGAAAAGGGAAAGAAAATATAAAAGGAAAGAAAGAAGAAGAAGACGGAAAGAGGGAAACGGGGGAAGGGCGAAAGGCTCTTACCTCCCCCTCCCCCCTCCCGCCATAAAGGGAAAGAGAAGGGAGAGGGAAAGAAAATATAAAAGGGAAAGAAAGAAGAGGAAAAAGAATAAGAAAAGAGGGAAACAGGGGCGAAGGGCTCTTGGGTTCTTTTCCTTTCTTTCCTATTCTCCCTCTTTTTCGTTTTTCTCTTTCTTTTCTTCTCTTTCCTTTCCTCTCTCTCTCTCTCTCTTATTTATTTTTTGGCGGGGGGCGGGGAGACGAGGCAAAAGGCCGTTGCCCCCCGTTTCCCTCTTTTCTTCTTCTTCCTCTTCTTTCTTTCCTTTTATCTTCTCTTTCCCTTTCCCTTTCCCTTCTCTCTCTGATTTATTTTTTGGCGGGGGGGGGGGGGGGGGAGGGGGGGGGGAAGAGGTCCTTCGCCCTTCCCCCGTTTCCCTCTTTCCGTCTTATTATTCTTTCTTTCCTTTTATCTTGTCTTTCCCTTTCCCTTTTTTCCTTCTCTCTGGTCTCCCCCAGCTAGGGCTGGTTTTGTTTACGAAGCGCCCGTCAGGAGAGTACACGATAGAGTACACGATAGAGTACACGATAAAATTGACGATATCGTGAACTTTATATCGTGAACTTTTCACGATAAAATTCACGATATCGTCAATTTCATCGTGAAAAGTTCACGATAAAGTTCACGATATCGTCAATTTTCGTGGAATTTCTTCGTGAAAAAATATGCGATAAAATTGACGATATCGTGAATTTTATCGCATATTTTTCACGATTTAGTCTATTCGCGATGTCCCTTCAGGGCCACCATAAGATACAGGTCATTGCAGAACAAATTTTGAAATACACGGAGACGAAATACTGGATACGTGCTTATGACAGTTATGTAACATTATTCATTCATGCACCTTCTCCATTGTACACAGGTGGAAGTATTCTTTGAAAAGGGGGAACAAAGCCTATTTATAAAGCACCTCCATCGCTGTTGGAGTGATTATTTCAAAATGTACAAAGTTGGACCTCTTCATGTTTTGAAGATCTGTGGATATTCGGGGTCATTGCAGTAAGGTGCTAAACGTGAACTGGTCTAATAAAGAGAGGGTATGATGCCTAACAAATCTCCGACAAGCAGAACGTTTCTCTCTCTCACTCTCTCTCTCTCTCTCTCTCTCTCTCTCTCTTGAAAAAAATCTGTTTTAAAACGGGCACGGGTCATTTGTGCCCCTAAAAATTGTGACATAGAAATTGAACAGTTTCATTTAATCGCTTCAATATGACCATTACCTTTAATGGGGGAAGAACATTCAACTTGAAGATGAGCGGATGATGGAGGGGGTTGCTAGAGAGCCAGAGCTGAGCGAACAGCACGATATTCATGAAAGACGAGGAGGAACTGCACGATGATTCATGAAAGCCACCCTCTGAAAAACCCTTCCTTTCTCGTCATGGTCATGGTTTGTCACTGATAGATATGACATTAAGGTGACAAACGCAAAATTAACTTCTAGTTTTCTCGTCCCTCCTCATTTGATTGTTACTAGATGTAGGACTAATAATAATTGTTATGAAATAGAATATATAAAAGAATCTCAGAGCATCTAGAGAATGGAGTTAACAGAAATCATTAATAAAATGCACCTTCAGCTTGTTTTAAGCCTTCGTATAGTGAATGTACAAGTTAGACAGGAAAAATATCAAACAACATGGACCCCCTAATCACTTTTGAAGAAAAAAATCCGGACGAGACACTTGGGAATAATTGTTATTTGGCACACGCTCTACCGGCTTATGGCATATATTGTTGATTGCTGGAGCATTTTCTGAATGTGAAAAACTTTTCTTTCCTGTTTAATGTCACGCGAAATGCAAATAGGAAACAGTTTTTATCATTCGTTATTGTTTTTGATTGAGGAAACATCAAAATGTCTGCCGGTACTCATAACAAAATGTGGAACGAACTATAAAAGAAGAGATAATGATGAGAGCTATTAACCCTATAGAGACATGTTTCTCTAGTCTGCACCGGGTTTTTTTAGATAGGGCGCGCTTCCTGTCAATCTTAACGACCTCACCTGGGATATTTATACAGCAAATTTTATCAAGTTGGATTCATGAATGAACTAGCTTTCACTTTCCTATATAATACAAGGAAATGAAACCAAATAGAGGCTTAAATATGTGTCCCTTTTGCAGCCAACATCAAATTCTGTAGATATGAATATATCATGTATGTCCTATCGGTAAAATTTAAACGTTAGCAGTGTCCCTAGTATTCAAATTATGCAGACAAAAAAACCCGTTTACTTTCTAAACTTCCCTGTCAGACACTATTGGGTGACTGACTGACATCTTGTTTTCTTTGGTAATAACATACATACAATGAGGTGTAACCATGGTAACAGGTACATGAGCATTTGTCTATATCAATAACCCACTACCTGTAATGGCCAAAATTAAACTTATTAAATCTTTGTGCAGCACAAAACGTACGACTATTCGGTACAAGGGTCTGTAAATCAGACTATTACCTAAGTGATTGCAATCACTTATGTCATTTCTACAACTATTGGTCGTTATTTCCCCACAAAAAGCCATTTTCAAACCCTTTCGGCTTTCGTTTTAATGAAGTTCTAAATAAGACTAGTATTGCCTTTCAAATGCCGTTGAAATTTAGCCTTTCCATTTTTGACCTGCAAATAGGACATAGTCCCTTTGAGGAAATGGAACCAAATATAGCTTAAAGCCCCACTGCACTACGTATAGCTACTTGCGCCCTCTATACAGCCAACAATGCCTAAGCGGTACCCGTTGATCCCCAAAGATGCCCATTTTCTCATGTTAATTGAGAGCTGATTTGATGAGATAACCACCTGTCAGTGACCTTACAGGGAGGTCTAATCCCTCCTGGCCAAACTAGTGCAGAGTGGTTAAAAAAAAAAAAAAAAAAAAAAACGTTTTGCTAATCAAAAGCGAAATAAGAGAATTTGATTACATTGTCTTTTCGGTGTTTGATGATAATAATGACATAATAATGAACCAAAATAATAGATTTACTAGTATATGCGTTCCAGATTCTATTCATGCCATTAAAATAGAACGTGAAAGAACATCTTCCTCTAGCATGTGTTTCATATTAATTCAGTCAATGCTTCTTGAGACAGCGTTTCCATGAAAATACGAAAATAGTTAGACATGTTGAAAGGGGGCACGGGGAGGGATACCACAATTCGCTCACTTTTGTTTTGTTTTTAGATTCCTTAACGAAAATCCTTTAAAGCATCAATAATCTTATAAACTTATTTAATATATAGGGAAGGTATTAACTCTTATATTTTGCAAGTAAATCAGTAAAGAGAACATAGCCGTGTCTAGTGGTGTTTACATGACCCAGTAAAGTACCTGCTGTTTTCTATTTTTGTTTTATCATGACGATTTTGTTTTCAATGCCCCGCTAGACTATTAACACGCTGGGTGCGTCCTGTTTATACGCGATATAGAGTAATACCTGCCAAAAAGCAAATTATTAACCTAGATTTTGTTGTTAATCGGATCAATTTGTCTGCAACATTTCCCTAACGACAGGGCGGAGTATATTGCCTCATTGAATTAATCACTTTCCTTCTTATTTAATCTTGAATTGGTTCAGGTGAGCCAATATTTGTAATCTTAGGTTGAGAAGCTGATTTAGGGAAATGTTATCAATAGTAGAGGTGTGGTGAGCTACATAATCTGACTGCGATATTCGGTCAATTGGTTTAATGATAAAGTGTCGATGAGATCGGTGTATTGAGCGCTATATTAAAAAAACGGATTATTATTATTATTATTGAAAGGGGATAATATATAAGTACATTGTTCATGATTTAGTGATACATCGACTTTGTTTTTGTTAGAGCTTTTGATGAAAACATGAAATATAACAGACTTCATAATAATATAACAAAAATGAGGCCTGACATTAAAGGGATAGTTGAGTTTTGTTGCGGAGGGCGCTACACAGAATATTCTTTTGTGAGATAATGAAAAACTGAGTTTCAAATTTGCAGAAAAAAACTTAAATTACAAAATCATCTTTGTGTGTTCAAAATCGGTAAAGAGACGGCTAAAATACCCATAAATATAACCATTTCTAATATTTGTGGGGCCCCACAAATATTCAATAATTTCGAACCATCCGTTGAAAAAACGAGTTAGCGCCTTATACGTTTTATTTCAGCCAATCCCAATGTTGGCTTTTTGTTGGCTTTTTCGTGTTGATTGTAATACGTACAACCAGCTAGCCCGTGTATTGTTAATATTAATTAATTAATTAACGGTCACCGTATTATTCTTAAGTGGGGCTGAAAAGGTATGAATGCATTTAATCTAAATTTCACATATTTTGGGGTCTAAAATTCCCTCCATAGCATATTTAGGTCCTAAAAGTCACTAGAAATGTCATAAATAAGAATAAGTGCAATAACCATGCACTTTGAAGGCATTTGCGGTCTTAAACGAGCACTCAACTATCCCTTTAAGAGTACACAAACGATTAAAAACACAATTAAACCCGCTTTAAGCGACCACATCTGTCTCAGGCGGAGACGCACGGAAACCTGCGGATATTCTATTTACTTGGAAATGCTATGTCGGTATACTCCTAAATAACAATCGAAAATATCAAATACACTAAAAGCTTTTAGAGAGATTGTGTAACTGCTCCTAATTCGGAAACAGGAAATGAGATAACTGTCTCCAACGGAAAATCCTTATCGTACCTATAACCACCAGATCCTCCCTATAGCCATGCCCTTTTCACATCACATCTAAAATGTATGTCATTTAACTTATGGTTTCTTTCATGATTTTCAATGTCGGTAGAGAGGAAAGGAAAAGGCCGTGCAATGATAACAAATTTAACAAGTCAATGTGGATCATGAGTACAATGATTTAAAATCAAATATACAAAGTTACACAAAGAGGTTACAAACAAAATTTGATAGATCATGTAACTGTCACATAAAATCACGTTTAAACCAACACACATTTAACTGTTTTTCTTTTCTTTTTTACATACATTACAAGAAGCATCTTGTGCGTTATCTTGAGATGAACTCCAGACTTTT
This sequence comes from Strongylocentrotus droebachiensis, assembly GCA_035222895.1. Classification (NCBI taxonomy): domain Eukaryota; kingdom Metazoa; phylum Echinodermata; class Echinoidea; order Camarodonta; family Strongylocentrotidae; genus Strongylocentrotus; species Strongylocentrotus droebachiensis. The sequence continues at coordinate 255,546 of JAVYIG010002242.1, read as the reverse complement.
GCTCCGACATAGCACCACATTAGACCCCATGTACTCACTGCGGAATTAACAACAGAAGAATGTTAAAGATATAAAAGTGGTATTTCAACTCTCGTCGATGTCAATCTTATATTCAAAGACAACACTATCGCGTTATTTAATAATACTAATAATCCGTTTTAGTAGACGCATAACCCATTGATCAAAAGTCCCTAAGCGCTTCCAAATACCTTAGGGAATTATTACCCTAGCTCTAGCTCAGGCAGCCGTTATCCGCGCACAGTGTATTTCCAAGGAATAATCCTACCAGGTATACCCATTTTCTTCACCTGGGTAGAGTGTGGCACTTGAAGATTAACGTCTTGCCGAATTACGTTGCGTTGTTTCAGGCATTCGAACCTCATACCCTGTAGTTCACAGTCCGACGACTTATTCACTGGAACACAGCACCCGTCTAAACAACACCTTTAAACACATTTTGAGGTAATACCATGTAATGAAGTGCTCCAGAAAGTCTTGCAAAATAAGTTACACCCAAACATTGGATCTCGATGGGGAGTTCCAACGTACTGTATGAAGATATTCTTTGTCAAATTAGCCTCATGAACAGTCCAATAAAACGGGGTCGTCCCGGCATTGGCCACTATCATCAATCCCTCTCCCCTCCGTCCTTTCTTTTTTCTTCTCCCGTCCCCGCTCCCACCTCACCCCACCTCCCCCTTCCTCATACTCCCCTCCCCCTTTCCTCATACTCCCCTCCCCTCTCCGATACCATCCTCCCTCCCTTTCTCCTCTCTTCCCCTCCCCATCCCCTCTCCTCCCACCACTCTCCCCTCCTTCGAACTTGGCAACTGTCGTGCTTTTCTTAATTGATCAGGATATTAAGGAGAGCGAACGAGGGAGTTGCTTCAGCCAGGGATGTTCGATATTAGTGTTATTGATGTTATACCGTTGCTAAAGATATATCCCAAAGTCTATTTTTACCATATTGAATTATTTTATTTGGCTATAAACATGATAATTCTCGCGCTTGTCTTTATTCCCTCGAAGAAAGGGATTCATGGGCAATACAATGTTCACCGTCTTATAATGTTGCACTCAATCTTATCTCAATTTGAGATCAATATCAATAGCGACTCTGTGCATTAAAGATAGGAGATATGACTCTGCGATTGAAGGACTTTCGACTGATTGTGCTAAATTAATAATTAAAAAAAAAAATTAAAAAAATGTGTGTATGTCCTATATGATACAGCTTCTGTCTAGTTTTAACCACTCAAACTGCTTTACGGTGTACCAGTTGCAATAATCTCTCTCTCTCTCTCTCTCTCTCTCTCTCTCTCTCTCTTTCTCTCCCTCTCTCTTTCCCCCTCTCTCTGACGATAAGGCACGCAGGCTTCTATTTGTCGGTAAATTACTCGAATGTTTAAATTCACTTGACGTCGTTACCGTATTAAAGGGCTTTTTCGAGAGGACAATATTTCTGGGCCTCTTTTTTTAGGGGGAGGCGCTGAGAAAGGGATTATTTTTGCCATTTGCTTTGCTATTTGCCGTATATTTCAGAAGTTGATGTATAGGGGGCAGAACCCGGGGATATATCCGGGATACCCGCTTACATTGTGTAAGTTTTATTGAGTTTAAATTTTGTTTTATGGAAACCTTAAAGGTAAAGACCAGTAATGGTCATGCGATTGCATTGTGAAAGAAACGTTGTGGAATCGATCAGAAAAGGTTGATCATCTAGCATCTAGCATCTGCAAGGTTCTGGAATCATCAAAATGATAAGAAATTTGGCCCATTCTTCGTAAAGTTACAAGCACTATACACAGAAAGATGTATATGGGACTACCCTATCTCTCTCACCAGACCATGAGAGAAATAAATTTACCAAATATATGAATTAGTAGGCGGTTTCCCGGCAATTTTTTTATCATCATGTATTAGTCAAAACATATTCTTTCACATGATTGGTAATGAGAGCTTCCATTTCATTTTTTTGAAATTGGGGCGTTGCCAATACTGGTCTTTACCTTTAAAGATCAAATTATATATTGCTTCGCTTTTTTCATTTTTTTTTTACAAACATGTTACTTTCTGTCATTAAAGATAAACTTTAGTACTGGTCATGCGATTGCATTGTGAAAGAAAAGGTGTGGAAAGGATCAGAAACAGTTGATCATGTAGCATGTAAGTATTGGTGTGCACTGCAAGGTTCTGGAGTCATAAAAATCATAATAAATTTGACCGAGTCTTGGTAAAGTAACACAGAAAGCTATATATATGGGACAACACACATGGTGTCGGGGCTAGTACTACCTTGATTTCCTTGTCTTTCTATGCTCATTACTCAGCCAGTATACATTTTCTTCCAAAATTGTTTGGCACATGTCATTTATTTGTAATCTTGAACATTCAGTGTAAGTTTCGTGTGATTCTGGGAGAATTAATTTTCTTTTTTTTTACCAGAACTGGAGTTTATCTTTAAACTATAGAGATTTTGATGGTAAAGAAGGTTACGTGTTCTTGCTGTGCGATGAGGGCTGCACCCTTTTAAAGTCCCACACATACTTACTTCCTGGTGTTTGTCGTATTATAGTCAGAACCTGGTACATCATGATAAGCGTTGCTTTGGTCTTCTCTTCATAATTTGTTTTTAATTTAAATCCCCTGCAATGTTACAAACACAGCATGTATCTCTTCAAGAGTATGCACCTAAATGCAAATCGAAATGTATGAAATTTCCTGTTTTTAAGCACGCGGATAGCTGTGCTAGTTTTAATAACAGGATATGGTATTGATCAATAACCTCTAAGTACAAAAAATATCTTGGTACTACAGATTAGAAGTAAAATGTTAACCATATGCCGGTCTATCATGGACATGCACGGCCATGCTGAAGAACAGGAATTTTGCTGAAGTATGCCACCGTGCTAAACTAAAACCAAAAAGCAGACAAACAAAACAATGTCTTTCGAATTTAATATAATTTTTCTGGTAATCTTATGATTTTAGGTACTTGGAGCCTGCATGAATAGTGAATAAGTTCGACTCATATGATCAGGTGATGTATCGATATAATATGTATATAAGCCAATAATTTATGCATTTGAAAACAAATTAAACTTGTAATTTTATTTCGAACTTATTGATAATAAATTAGGTATGTTATACAATTAATACATGCAAACAATACTGTATTTAACGTTTTTTTGATGTAACATCAAAAAAACGTTAAACTTGAATTTTCATTCTGAAATTCTCGAATATACATAATTTAATCTAACAGTAACTAACAAACATCTGTGCTTGCCTGCATTTTCTCACCATCCTAAACACATCACCCAAGGAAGACATTTGGAGGATTTATATACATGTATATGTATTTAAATCCATGTATCCCAGGCTTAAATTTATTATTGCGCGTTCTTTTGCACTGAAAGATTTTTTCAATAAGAGAAAACAATTGGATTAAAAAAATCTGTGAACACTTCCTGCTCGTGATTTCTCTAGATATCAACGATTTTTCAAAGTATCCTTCGTGATTCTAGTGATTGTTGTTGTCGTTTTTGTTTTAAATGCCCCATTTTCTTTGCAATTTTCTTTCAGAGACCTATTTATTGTTAGGCGGCTAAGCTCTCTCATACGCGAATGTTATTATTCCGATTGCATATCATCTTAAGATTAATTAATATTTATTTTGATATACAAAAGATAATTTTACATCAACTATTTACTTGCAAATCTTAATTATAAGTATTTTCCACTTTTTATTCCTAAGTGTATTTTCCTGTAATGACACGGATAATATTGAACTTAAGTAGATCAGCATTTCGACTTCATACAAAATATGTTTATTCAGGTGATCCTCAAAAATCCACCCGCCCCGTTGATCGAGGAAAGCTTGTGATTTAGAACTTTACTGAATTTTGCTTATCACTCAGAACTTATCCCTGTTTGTTTAATAAACATGTAGTATTCTATATTTACAAAAATCTTTAATTTTCTGAATTCAATCGAAGTGATATTAGGTAATATATTAGCTGCGATCTATTCGAGTGGTCAATGCCACTATGTAGACAGGTTAAGGTTTTTAAAGTGAAAACGGAAAGGACCATTGAACAAACAATTATATGTTTATCTTATATAGTTTCATGACATTGCGGCATAAAACCACATAATGCAACCAACAGATGGATATATATAGATATGAGATGAAAGGGAAAAAGACAGCGAAGAGGACATTTAAATGAAAGGTCACACGTGATCATTATGATGAGCAATTCTTAATTACTTGTACAAAGGACATTCTAGGGTGTCACGAAATGTATAAGCTTTTCGTTTTATTGATTGAAAGTAGAAAGATTTCAAAGAGTGAGAACACGCAATCGTTCACACTTTTGAGTAAATGTGTCATTTCTTTATTGCTAAAACCTCATCATTTCAACATAACAGTTGGGGAATTATTTCGTGTAAAAGTAATGTAGTTGGTTTTCAGTTTGACGACGTATACCTTACAGAGTAAGATGCTATGTCCAAAGAGTACCGTAATTAACCTCAGATTGCAGCAACTTTATGCTTCAGATTCGTCCTTTCTTCATTGTAAACATACGCTCACTGCACCCCAAATCCCGCGTTAATGATTATTTTTTATCACTATTGTTATTGTTATTATTATTGTTATTATTATCATCATTTTTATAATTATTTTTAATTTACATCGTATATTAAAAATTCTGTTTATTTATTAATTTGAAAGATTTAGTGATATTGTTGTTATTATTAATAATATTATTATAAATTTTATCTTATTGTTATTGTTATTGTTATTATTATTTTTTTTTTTTGGGGGGGGGGGGGGGAGGGGTCTACTAGTTTTTTTAAATCCCAGTTAGGACGAGCATTTCGGTTTGAACCGTCGTTCGAAGAACCACTGGTGGCGCTATTTCAATTGGAGACATAGCTCGTAAATAGAGGGAGCACTGATCTCTACAAAGAAGAAAACAAATCGTAGATATAGGCGTAAGAGAGAGAGAGAGAGAGAGGGAGAGAGAGGGAGAGGGAGAGAGAGAGAGAGAGAGAGAGAGAGAGAGAGAGGGTCTACGTGTCAGAATACATCGAGGCCTTGATTGATATTATATCAAATTGAATTATTGAATTGAAATAATTAGATTATTGTGGAATTTATGGTACATTTAGAACAACAAATACATGTATTATAAAACAAAAAAAACAAGAACAGTTTGTTATCACGTTGTATTCGATGATTCGCGTGTTTTCCAAACATGCTAAAGCCAAAGGGAGCAGATTCAAAAAAGGAAATCATGCCAAACTATTCACTCCGTGACATTATTTTTTTCTTCCAGTCTGCCCCTTTTGCCCCAATTTCCCCCTCTCCCCATTACTTCTATTTATCTCTGTCTAGATCTCTGCATAATAATTATTCCAGGAGTGGCTATATAATGGGCATGTCAAAATTATTTCTGGTTTATGCACTTCTTTACACAATCGTACATTCCGTTATTTTTCCAAACACAAATTATAAGCCATCATTCATGAATGTGTGATATATAACGGGATTTATGAGAGAATAGTAGATACGACATGTTGTACGTGGTGATGCAACAGGGTTTATTTTTCTCTCACTTCATTTTTCCTACTCCGTCCGTCTCTCTCTCTCTCCCTCTTTCTCTGTCTCTCTCTATGTATGTCTGTCTGTTTCTCTCTCTCTCTCTCTCTCTCTCTCTCTTCCTCTCTCACCCCTCTCCCCTCTCTCTCTCTATATATATCTCACCCCGCCCTTTCTCTCTCTCTCCCTTTCCCTCTTCTTGTGTGCGTGTCTCTCTCTATCTTGATTTCTCTTTCTCTCTCTCTCCCTCTCTCCCCCCTCTCTCTCTCTCTCTCTCTCTCTCTCTCTCTCTCTCTCTCTCTCTCTCTCTCTCTCAATGTATCTCTATATATCTGCCCCCTCTCATCCTCTCTCACATGCAATGTCTCTCCACCACTCTCACCCCTTTCCCCTTCCCCCTCCCACTCGATACCCCCCTCTCTCTTTCCCTCTGACACTCGACACACCTCTCAACTCCATACATTATAGGATTGTCCCACTCAACACAACAAATACATCATTCATATGCAAATCATTTTTATTGTTTGCTCACACAATAGACAACTCCGCTGGAATTTTCTCCGGCTCTTTGCACACTTCACTGCGTTTCGTCATAATGAGTACAAATCCTGGCATTCAATAATATCTCGCACTGCCTCAACTTAACGTAGATTTCCTATAACTTGTTCTTTATCTTGTATAAGTACAAGCATTTATTCGCGGAAAAGTTGAGCATTTCTTCGGCATAGTACTACCTGTTACAATCTTACACTTACCTTGCGTCGAGAAAAGAAAGTGTGATTACAAGGACAAACAATTTTACATATGTCATACGAACTGTTGTTATTCATATGCTGTTAATAATTGATCGCAGCAGCAGGTTGGGTTCCTACATGACACCAATCTGATGAGGTGGGACCAGCAAATGAAATAGTATTATATACTTGCAATACACATTGGTATATTTCTCAGGTTGTGACGATAAGTGTCGAATATGGAGGAGGAATATGACGATGAAGATGACATTCGTAAGTATTATAATTCCTTTTTTATCTTTGATTTTGAATATCATCAATAACACACTGATTAAGAGTTATCAGTATGCAACAACAGGTGTAAATCATTATAAGAGATAAGTTCGTATCCCAATAATTTGTGATGGAGTACTTGTTTATTTTTTTCCAAGTTCCATTGAACTTTCTTTTCACATGCTGACAGGTAATACTTCTAATTGTATATACGTCTTTAGAGATATGAGTGTGAGGTATTGTGAATGGATATTTGAAAGCGTGTTCACTCGTCACTCAACATAACTCTTATTTTTATTTTAGCTACGAGGAAGCAAGGTTGCACTGACAATAAAATACAAGAAAGAAAGTATTCCCTTTTCGTTAATTTATTGGGTACTGAACAAAGCTGACAATGCACTTGCAAAGTGCAGTCAAGCAAATATAGCAGACTTGAAAATGTGAATATTGCACGAAGATTACATAATGATTAAGGATGAGAATGAACATGAATAAATGCGATGTACATAATGAATGAAAGCTTACGACAATATAGAAATGGCGTCGAAAGTCCAATGAAGATGAAGAGAGTTGAGAACGAAGGAAGGGGCTCACGCGATGAATGTTGCGGAGGCTTGAAGAGGCGGAGATGTAACTTCGTTGTCGTGGCTGAAGAGCCGTGAAGAATCTCGACGCTGACGTCCGTGATGAAGATAGTGAAGAAGCTCTCAGGCGAGAAGAGAAGAGAAGAAATGTGGCGCTCGACGACGGAACAGTGGGTCGTTCGATGTCGGAGGCGAAGAGTAGAAACGTAGACATGCAAAGCCGGCACTGGTGCTGAGTAGTAATAGTTGCTCGTTTGATGCGCCGGACTTTGATGAAGAAATGTTTAGATGAGCTGCGGTGAAATGATTAGCTCGTGAGTGGAAAGAGCTACCGGAACGAAGAAACTGGCAGCTCCCAGCGGAGAGTCAGGCGCCATGTCGGTCCTGACTATAACGTTCCACTGGGAGACTGCAGCCCGATGAACACGGCAGAGAAAGTGAAGATGTGCCGATAGAAGTGATAGGCACAGTAGAATCAAGCCCGGAGAGGAAATCATGCAGAGACGTGTTGACTCAACTGAGATGTAAGCAGGAGTTGTTGACTCGACCGAGGTGTAAGCGGGAGTGGAGAAAAACCTCGTGGAGTTGAAAATACGCGGGGGAACGGTGCGCGGAACCACGATGCTCGATTGGAGGAATGAACACACGTGGTCCGAATAATGAATATAAATAAGTACCGTGATGGAAAAATACTGGAGACATGCATGTACGGTGAAAGTAGGGCGAATGTAAGTAGGGCGAATGTAAGAGCCGCTACATTACTCCCCTGCCAGAATTGAAGCTGTGTATGCAATACACAGATGAAAGGCGATAATATATAAATGAGCAAAGTACAAAATGTCACAAGAATCAATGGCTGATAAAAATGTAAAAGTGCATGTATTGTATAGTGTATGCAGTAATTTACAACAGCCTAAGAAATGTACAAGCATGGCATGTTGAAAGAATGTAATACAACAAGCATGGTATGCGAACGGCTGTTTAGTTGCCAAAAATAGAACAGTGAGTATTGACATGGTATGCATCGAAAAAACGTGTATAAATGCAAGAGCATAAAAAACATTCGATACAAAATCCAGAATGAATACATTTTATAAAACATTGCCAAGTCCAAAAAGTCTGGGAATAATAAATTCGTACAACCAAGCTTCAAAGTAAACGAGGGGTCACCACTTTAGAGATATGAGTGTGAGGTATTGTGAATGGATATTTGAAAGCGTGTTCACTCGTCACTCAACATAACTCTTATTTTTATTTTAGCTACGAGGAAGCAAGGTTGCACTGACAATAAAATACAAGAAAGAAAGTATTCCCTTTTCGTTAATTTATTGGGTACTGAACAAAGCTGACAATGCACTTGCAAAGTGCAGTCAAGCAAATATAGCAGACTTGAAAATGTGAATATTGCACGAAGATTACATAATGATTAAGGATGAGAATGAACATGAATAAATGCGATGTACATAATGAATGAAAGCTTACGACAATATAGAAATGGCGTCGAAAGTCCAATGAAGATGAAGAGAGTTGAGAACGAAGGAAGGGGCTCACGCGATGAATGTTGCGGAGGCTTGAAGAGGCGGAGATGTAACTTCGTTGTCGTGGCTGAAGAGCCGTGAAGAATCTCGACGCTGACGTCCGTGATGAAGATAGTGAAGAAGCTCTCAGGCGAGAAGAGAAGAGAAGAAATGTGGCGCTCGACGACGGAACAGTGGGTCGTTCGATGTCGGAGGCGAAGAGTAGAAACGTAGACATGCAAAGCCGGCACTGGTGCTGAGTAGTAATAGTTGCTCGTTTGATGCGCCGGACTTTGATGAAGAAATGTTTAGATGAGCTGCGGTGAAATGATTAGCTCGTGAGTGGAAAGAGCTACCGGAACGAAGAAACTGGCAGCTCCCAGCGGAGAGTCAGGCGCCATGTCGGTCCTGACTATAACGTTCCACTGGGAGACTGCAGCCCGATGAACACGGCAGAGAAAGTGAAGATGTGCCGATAGAAGTGATAGGCACAGTAGAATCAAGCCCGGAGAGGAAATCATGCAGAGACGTGTTGACTCAACTGAGATGTAAGCAGGAGTTGTTGACTCGACCGAGGTGTAAGCGGGAGTGGAGAAAAACCTCGTGGAGTTGAAAATACGCGGGGGAACGGTGCGCGGAACCACGATGCTCGATTGGAGGAATGAACACACGTGGTCCGAATAATGAATATAAATAAGTACCGTGATGGAAAAATACTGGAGACATGCATGTACGGTGAAAGTAGGGCGAATGTAAGTAGGGCGAATGTAAGAGCCGCTACACGTCCAATAAGATGCATGTATTAATAAACCCATTGAGTTGTAGGCCTATATGCCTGCCTCATATTTCACATGAATATAGGCTTAACTGTCCTCGTCGTTGCATCAAAATCCTCAACGAAGTGAGAAATAATATGAAATATAATATTATATATTTACAAATTATATTATATATGAAATTGCAAATCTATTCAATAAGATTATAAAAGCGAGATTTTAATTGTTTTAATGTGAAGTAAATATTCATGATGGAAATTTGAAAAGTACATGACACCTAGATAATCTCTTAATTCAAAATTCCGTCGAGAGAGTTACGTGAATACTGAAAATGTTAAATTTAATGACGGATTACACTTTTGCTGTATTAATCGAATGGACATTCATCGTCAAAAATGATTGCAGTAAAAAAAAGTGTGCTTGCTTGTTAAATGTACATTGAAATAAATAATATCATATCTTTTCTATCGACATGATCGATATAATAATTTCATATTGTTGGGGAAAACAATCTGACCCGAATTCTCCTCGTCTCATTTGAACATATTTACTTGAAAAACAATAGATGTGTGAAGCAATCAATAGTACATATACTATTGCACTTGTGTAAATATAAGCAATAATGTAGGTAAGGATTTGTTTTAAAGCCTGTCTGCACTAGTTTGGCCAAGATGAATTTGACATCCCTGCAAGTCACTGACAGGTTTTTTTCTCATGAACTCAGCTCTCAATTAACATAAGAAAGAGGGATCATGGGGGACCAACGGGGACCGCTTAGGCATTGTTTGCTATAGAGGGCGCAAGTAGCTATAAGTGGTACGGTGGGGCTTTAAATTTCAAAGATCATACTTCCTTGTTTCATGTTCCTCCTTTCTTCCTCGTAGTTCTGCCGGTAGAGAAGCGGTTTCACGAGGCGTCTAGGACAGGGGACCTAGCGCTGGTGGACGCCCTGATTGCACAGAAAGTCAACGTGAACTGCATGGATGAAGTAAGATCCTCAATCTTGTACATCATAATTAACATTATCAGGTTAATCGAGCTATTGTGATGATGATGATGAAGATGATGATAATAATAGCGGGTTCTATAGCTCTCATGTCTGTCAGACTTGATGATGATTATTATTACCCCAGCTTTAGCTCCCCGGTACCCATTTACCTGACACGGGTCGAGTGTCATGATGATGATGATGCAATGCTAAAGATGATGATGATGCATTGTGGTGGTGTTGTCATTGCTGGAGTTTATGGACCATAATGGTTTCATGAAAGGTGATAATGGATGGAGAATGGAGAACACTATCTCTCTCTCTCCCGCTCTCTCTTTCATTCTGTTCTCTTTTTATCCTTGAGAATCTCGATTGCCTCATACTCTATATTAATCATGGATTTAGGCTGTACATCTAAGAATTATGTTAGTTAAATCTGTATAAAACTCAGATTGCATATAATATTTACAGCAAATAATCTTGTTTATACAGAAAATAGGTAATAATAATACAAGCTATTTAAAAACTATTACTTACCGTTTTTTTTTTACAGCGGGATCGTACACCATTGCAGCTGGCAGCTGGACAGGGTCACACGGAGGTCATTGAATCGCTAACTGATGCTGATGCTAGAATAGATCTGGCAGATAAGGTAAGGAGGTAGCCTATAATCACGAACATAATAAATATCATGATTTAATAATAATAATAATAAATTTATATAGCGCAGCTTTTATACAAAATATATTCAGCTGCGCTGGTTAAGAGCTTTTACTAAATTCGACAAAATACAATTCCCATCATTTTCATTTTCCCGATCGTTTTCACTTTAATTAACGTTGACATTCTCGGCGCTCTCGTCGTCGTCCTCGTGGTCCTCCTCCTCATTATCATCATCTGCAGCAGCACTCTCATCATTATCATCATTTTTCGCCGCCATCTCCTCCTTATCAGCATCCGATTGATATAATTACATACTTCTGCATCCCAACCACCACCACCACCACCACCATCGTCGTTGTTGTCATCCTCATCATCATCATCATCATCACTGTGGTGATCATTAAAGTCATCATTTTCTTTCTCTTTGCCTCTTAGAGGTGTTTAATTTTGCTTACAATTTAGCAAATCAATGGAACATCAATAATACACAAATTATTTATTCAAATATAAAGTCATCATCATCATCATTGTCACCCTCGTCATCATTGTCACCATCGGCATCATCGTCATCATCATCATCATCGTCGTCGTCATTGTCATCGTCCTCATCATCATCATCGTCATCATCATAATCATCATCATCGTCATCTTCATCTTCATCATCATCATTGTCATCATCATTGTCATCATCTCATCATGTTCATGAAAGTCACTATCCACATTGCATATTCTATCACCCTAGGCCTAGATCTACTCATATAATACATGTATATACACGGCTTCGTCTATATTTTCTTTCATGTTTTATTTATTCTAGTTTGGGATGAACGCCCTCTTGTGGGCGACGTGGTTTGGGAAGCACGAAGCGATGAAAGCACTTGTAAGATCAGGAGCCAACGTAAAAGCAGAAAATAAGGTTAGTTTACTTCTTTATCAACTCATAGAATTAATTTTAAAAACAATAATAATCTAGTAAAATTTAAGCTACTTTAAATAATCATGCATTGCATCATAAACATTTATGGTTTATTTAACCTATACCATGCCAAATATGCTCGTCAGATACAAGTATAACACACAACCATGATATTCTTTTCAGTTTATCATCTACATTGCTACTTATCACCGAGACAAATAAATACGTATCCGATGAGATATAAACATCATTCCATGCACACATTTTGGTGAGCGTTATGCGTTGCTGAAAACACACGACTGGCTCCCCATGGAGTGGTGAATGTGCCCAAATTGTGTGTGGGTGAGCCTTGAAATCCGATGACCAGGGTTACCGTTTTATAAAACGCTTTGATATACCATTATCAGGAAGATTATAATTTTTACTACAATATTGCATAACCATACAGCAAGGGATGAATATCGTCCACTGTGCAGCATCGCGAGGTCATCGTAACGTCCTGGAGTACATCGTACGGGAACTCCTCGACGAAGACCCGATGGACAGCGACTACGAAGAGGATGACGGTGGAGGAATCAGTCTCAATGCCGTGTCGGGCAAGGTAAGATAATCCTCACATTTTATCGTAATGTCAAGAACAGGAAAACCTGTAGAAAACTCTATTTCAAGAGTAACCCTACTGCTAAAACTGAAGAAGTTATTTACCAGTAATATGAAAATATCACATTTAAAGGGGGGGGGGGGGATTGATGTGTCCGTGTATCCATTTAACATTTCTGTGTTCTCATATGATGTAAGATATTGGAAGTAAATTCGACAAAACTATACCTAAATAATAAGTAATAATAATTACACATTCGTATTGGATGAATTGTCATATGTTCCATTTATGCTTTGTCAAACTAACGTATCGAGTTTAACGTTTTCATGATTTCGCTGCTTTACTACTATGTCCATTAATTAGCTAAAAAAAACATTATTCTCTGCCGACAGTTTGTTATCAGTTTTATCGATTTGCTTATGTCAACCTAAGAAAATATTTCCCTGTCTAAATTATCTTATATAGATAGAGAAATCAGCCTATTCATGCTTGTCACGTATTATATACGCAGAAACAAAATAATGTTAGCAATATGTATCTCTGTAAACATGTAAACATGTATTTCTCACGCTATCTATAGCAAAATATTTCCGTCTAAACTATCTTGCACTGTTTTAACTGCGGGTAAACTATTACATAATCTTGATCAAAAACCTTTCTGTCTCTAATTATAGAATAATAATTTTACCTGTCTAAAGTCTAAACTATATGTATTCAATAGAAATATACTATTTACTGCGGGAATTGTAAACACGATACAATTTCACATAATCTCGATCAAAGGTATAAGCTGTCGCTAACGATATATCACTTTCTGAATTATATACCATAGTTAGGGACATCCTATTGAGTTTGTGTATCTCGATCCACACTATTACTGTCGCTATCTATAGTATAATGTTTCCCTGTTTAGACTATATGCCATATAGGTGTAAACATGTATACTTTCGCGTATCATCAAGTAATTTCGATCCAAGATATTTCTGTCGGCTATCTTAACCTTAACATGACTCTAATAATTAATCTCTGTTAATATTTCAAACCAGTCGATCTCTAATCCTCGTTGGATTTTCCATCTCTTGAAGACTTTTGACGACTTTTGACTGGAGTTTTGTGTGTGAAAAGTCTCTTATTCTTTGCGACTAATGATGCTAATATTTCTTGCGTTTAAGCTAGCAGCAAAAAAACACAAAAAACAAAGGATTACCATCTTCATGAGTGTTCTAAAAATATTGAACAAACTCTATTTAGAATGCAATTGCGATATTAATAAAAAAAACCTATTTACAGGACGCTCATTATTATATCTATTTTGTTTCCTCGGATTCTTTTTTTTTTACTGTTCCCCCAAATACAACGGAAATTAAATTTTAATCATTATTATTTAATTATCATTATTATTTAATTATTACTATGACGAATATTTTTTGATAGTGTTTCCCAAGAATTCATATAACTTCTCAACCATTTTGTCTTTTGCAACTGAAAACAGTGTAGAATATAACATGTTATTTCCAATTCCATGATGACGGAAGTCGCCTTACCATTTTGAATGTACGGGAACCTATATTGTTCATAATTCAGCTTAAAGCCCCTCCAAGCAATAACAAAAAGAATTTTACATTTTCAGGATTTTCACATTTTCTGATCACCTTTACAGTGTTTCACATTCTTTTTTAGACCCCCAAAAAAGGAAAGGAAAAGAAGTTTATAAAGGCTGAAAAGGGCCATTTTTAGTGTTTGTTTTGAAGCAATGTTTAAAATAAATGAAATTACATGAAAGTGCTACAAACAGGAAAAATGTAAACAAATTCAAATGGGAGGGTCACACCCCTCTGGCCACACCCCTATGGCCACGCCCCTGTCCTTCCCTACACCGATTCTGTGGATATACTATACACGATGTTGAGAAAACAAAAGTCATGTTTGTATTAAACGAATAACTAGTATTATTGACAAATTTTACAAGACTGATTTGGAAGAGGCTAAAGAGAAATATCGTCAGGATCTTGCCAGGTTTCAAAAGCCCAAGGTAAGGCGCGGTGATATGGAATGTTTACTCCTCTTGATTCCCTCTCTTCTAATTTACCCTGTACGAAAATATTTGGAAGAAAATCTTTCGGAAAATTCAAAACACTATAAAGCAATGATGAGAGGCTTCTTCTTACGTTTTCTGTTTTATTTTAGTTGTTCGTTTTATCATTGGTTTATCTATTGTTTTATCTTTCATTTGTTAAAAAAAAAAAAAAAAAGACAAAAAAGGAGGTATAAACGTCTGAGAGCGAAGATTTCAGACTCTCATCAATGTTTTGCGGCAGGTTTTTTTTCTTCTTGATTTTGGAAATCTCTTGCACGAAATGGGAACCCTCACCTTTATTTCTCATTTTCTTACCGGTCCGCTATAACGTCTGAAAGACACATGTGGTGTTGGAATAATGACGATTGATTAGAAATGGCACTTTTTCTCAACAGGATATTGCGTCAGCATTAACTTCAAGTTTTTTCCCCGGAGTGGTATCTGTGCTTAAGAACATTAACAATAGGAGTGAGAGCCATGAAGACTTGTCACGGTCTACGGCAAATAGGAATCGGGTAATGATCAGTCGGTAATCGGTAGTCATTGGGTGTAGCAGGCTCCTCTGGAGGAAAAAGAAATCAGGCTGGAATTTTGCTTCATGTCATGGTGATCGCTCCTATCTTCTTCTTTCATGTTCCCCCTTTCCCTATCTTTCTTTATCTATATTTTGCCTCACCCATCGTTCGATTGGGGAGGGGGAGGGGGTCATAATGATCATATGCTCCTTTCATTTTCTTTTACGTTCCCCCTTTCCCTTCCTTTCGTTCTCTCTATATATCTCTCTCTCTCTCTCTCTCTTTTTTTTTTTGGGGGGGGAGGGGTCTTTATAATTCTTTATCCTTTGGAGCTTCATCAATGGTTATGAACATATATCATATTCGAATGTTCTTTATAGGTTTGCATAGTGAGGGAGATGAGTCAGGAAAACGTAAACAGGTACACTATTTGTGTAGTCCTTCTAATAACTGTGTTAGTTCTTAAAAGAACTGTTGTTTAATCATGTTTCTAAAGTGGAAGCTGAAAATTGATAACAATATCTATATGAATGTAAGTTCATATTTTTGTTTGTAAGAGGCTTCACGTATTTGTTTAACAGGTAAGATCCCCATCATGTAGACATGCCATTCATTCAAATTAAGGTCTTCAAAAATGCTTTTCGCCCTTGCTGCTTAGTGCTTCATTGCTTGGTGTTTTTGCTATTGCTGCAAAAGAGGACTATATCTATTTGTTTCGCATTTATTGTATCATTACTTGGTTGTGTAAAATCACATTTGTAGTGGCGTTAAAGGGAAAGTCCACCCCAATAATACAGACTAATAAGAAAATCAGGAGAGTGAAAGTTTGAGCAAATTCTGAATGAAAATAAGAAAGTTATGAATTATTGAAGTTGTGATCAATCAAATACAAATTGGCAACTCTGTGACTTATTATACGAGCTCTCCTTCATTTGCTTTGTGCATAATATTCCATAAAATCATGTTTTCTTCGTTATTGATGACGGAATATATATTTGTTCCTTGCAGGGGGAGTATAAAAACATATTTGCAATTATTATATTTAGGGTGCATGTATGGTTGAAATTTTTCTTGAGGGAAAATGAAAATTTTAGATTTTTTTAGTACTGAGCAAATGGAAGTTGAGCTCGCATTTTACGTCATAGAGTTGCCAATTTGTGTTTGATTGATCACAACTTCAAACATCCTAACTTCCTTATTTTTAATCGGAATTTGCTCAAACTTTCACTGACTTGTTTCTCTCATTTTTCTACTCCTATTAAAACTAACTTAATTTCAGGGTGGACTTCCCCTTTAAGGGGCCACTGGATGTCGGGTGAGGCTGGGGGGGGGGGGGGTGTACGAATCCTTCTCTAAGTGGATACAATGCGACGCGAGGAAGCACGGCAACCAGGCGGCACGAAGAAGAGGGGGGGGGGGGGGTAAAGGAGAAGTGGTACATTTATAATTTTGCATTCTTTGCCCCTGTTTTGTCCTTTATCTTGTCAATGTTTCTTTCTCTCTTTACCTTATACAAATATTTTTTGCTTTGCAATTTGATGGAGGGGATGGGTGTACTTTCCCTCGCACCTACACCATTGCTCATGTCTATTTCGATTATGATATATGTTAAATGCCCAAATATGATAAATATACTTCATTTGCTTAATACTGTTATCAGATTTGACTGCATACAAAACTTTATTGTGGTAGTTGTACCTCTTTGTTTGATTCTTAAATGTAAAAAAAAATGCATGCTCCTGCTCGCTACCTTGCAATTGAGATTTCTGTTCATAGTTGCTTGATAATGGAATTGCCATGCTTTTGCTGAACAAAACAAAAATGCATAATTTATTTTTAATCTTTTGCTTCATAATTATGTCATGCTTATATGTCACTTATTAATTATACGATATATGGGATGCTTGGGTACTATACTGTCCAGTACACTGCCATATGTTCACAGGAATATGTTTGCAATATCGATGTTGATCGTATGTTGGAATCTGCCAAAGCTGTAAATGATGTACTGTCATTTTGATATCATGTGTTATTTTGATATCATGTATTACGTGATTTGATTTTAAGGGCAATATATCATTTGATGACCCAATATGTCACATAATCATGAATGACATTGAATGCTCTCTTCTAGAAATGTCGTCGAGTCCGGCCTAGATGGCATATTTTAGTGGTCCTGGGAGTGTTTCACAAAGATCCCGAGTCGAACTTAACTTTAAGTTGGACTTAACAATTATGGAAAGCCGTAATCATCTTTGAAAATATTTTGTAAAAATTATTTTAAAAGGCATACAATTTTGATTCAAATCGTTCATATTTTCTATTATCTTGGAAGATTTCATGTTCTTTATGTGGAATTTATGAAAAGTCTGAAATACTTGAATTTTGCTTTGGAATATATTTTATTTTAAGGCTACAAATGGCTCTCCATAATTTTTAAGTCCAACTTAGAGTTAAGTTTGACTTAGGATCTTTGTGAAACACCCCCAGGTCTCGGCATCGGACCGAGTCACGAGCACAAAGCCAATTGAAAGTAATATTTATGACTCGGAACCGTCGGCCACGACTACATCACCATAGTAACATACAATCAGGAACATTTCCATGGTATCATGGTTTATTGATTGGTAACAAATTTGATCTGTTTCGCCAAACAAAGTGCCAAAATCGTGCCAAAGACCAGTTATTTTTGAAGTGTCAATATATGGTACTAAAGACGCTCTCTTCGATCAACAGACTGTTTAGAGGCTAGATAAAACCAACAAGTTATAACCATATTATATTATTTCCTTGTTAGCCTGGTGTCATATTAGTCATGTTAAATTCAGTTTTTCAAATTATAAGACACTTTGTTGTGGAAATTATGAGTTTTGCGTGTACTGAGGTTATATATAATCGTTTATTTTCTTGAGTATACAATAGTAGGTTTTAAGTGTATTCTTTGCAGTATGTTAATTGCACGTTTTCAATTGTTCTTCCCCTTTCTTGCCGTGACCATCTTTACCTAACACTTCACCACACACTAACTTTCAACGCATATTTGCATGGACAATAATGACTTTAATATTTGTCGTGACGTTATCACCATCATCAACATGATTAACATAATTATCTAACATCACCATCCCTATACCAATCCTCTTTGATGAAATTATATTTTTCATGTCTTGTTGCATGGTAATTTTCTCACCACGCCAAATCGTAAACAACCATTTTTGTCTTCATAATGTGTCGTGTTCCGTTTCATCATAATACAAAAATAATTCACGACTTCATTCAAAACATTCGCCTAAACTTCATGGAACACACTATCGTGGTTTATAACATCATTGTATACATCAACGTAATGATGCACAACATGACGGTATACGACTTCATTTAATTCAACTTCATTGAACAAAACATAATGTGAAACATTATCATGGTATACATCTTCATGACAAACAATAATTGTGGTACACATATACAACAACATGCTATGCAACAACTTGGTACACATTAACATCATGGTATGCAACATCACGATGTGCAAAATTATGGTATACAACATCATGGTATACGTAATCGTTAACAACATCATGGTAAACGACCTTATAAAAAAACTCCATGGTACACATTGGTGGTATACAACATAATGGTACACAACCTAATGGTATACAACATAATGGTTCACATCATTATGGTACACAACATTACATTGGTACATGGTTACCTAACTTCGCCATTTCACGGTGGACATTGCGGTGGGTTAACTTATACAAAACAAGGTGACTGGCTTGTTTAGTGCAGCAGGCAACATGATGGGGAACCTAGGCAACATGGCCATGGGGAAACCGACAGAAGATCTGAAGAAGAAGACCAGAAGCGTCGATTCCTTCGCGGAGAAAAAAACAAATAAAGACGACGTAAGTTTTTTTTTAATCTTTCATATTTCATTTCGTCTGATTTTGATTCAATTATTTATTTATTTTGTTATTCATATTGTTTTGTATTTGTATACATATTACATAATAGAGGTGCGATGGCGACTATCAAGTTTTTAAAAATCTGATTTCATTTTGTTTGATTTTGATCCAATTATTTAGTTCTTTGGTTATTCATTTTATTTTATAATGTTATAAATATTACATAATAGAGGTGCGATGGCGACTATCAAGTTTGCTGTACATACATTTCAGTACATGTAGTCTAAAATCACGTTGGACTAAGGTAATTATCGATCCTTATGTGTTAAAACGTCGTCGTTTACAGATCATAAATCAACTCTATGATCTTGCTTTGATTCTTTTTTCTTCGTTTGCTTTCAAATTATGGACAAAACAGGTTTCGTCATAATAAAAAATGTCGATATTTCGTTTAGGCCAATGTTTTTTATTACATTCATTGCGAAAATAGAGCATGCAATGAAGCACATCTGATATATTTTAGGTCTGTGTTCATCATGCACTTTATGTTTATTCTTAATTTCGTTATGTATATTGCAGGACAGTAGTGAATTTTTGTATTTTAAATTCATAGAGTGTTTTCGTGTAGAGTGTTTCGATTCAGAGAGTCTGCCTCCTCTCATTGATCAGTTTAATCTGTTAACTGTACACTGCTGCTAAGGTACGATGCCACTGAACAAAAAATAGGCTACCAATGAGTCTCTAAATGCCAATTAATTATATTTAAACAAAAATCATCTTTGAATAATTATGTCAAGTAACATTTTTAATTACTTTTTTGGATTAAAATCTACAGAATGGTAAGTATACACGTGTTGATGTTCAAGACACTTGTCTTTGTGTGACGTGACCCTTTTCACCCCATCCTCGTCATCTTTTCGTTTTATTTGTGTTTTGTTGAAATGCTGTGTATTTTTATAAATATTTTAATAACCGTTTGGAGAGAGAGCGAGAGAGAGAGAGAGAGAGAGAGAGAGAGAGAGGGAAAGAGAGAGAGAGAGAGAGAGATAGACTGGGACTTTACATTTTATTTTCAAAAGGTAGGTCCATGCATGAAAAGTTCCATCCTATCTTCCCCCCTTTTAAAGATAGTTGAAACTGGGAACCATCCCAATGGTTCTTATATGTCTATTAATTAGCAAAGTTTATGAAACCGCAAGGAATTTATCACGAAGATTGTGGTGAAAATGTTTTGCATCATTATGTATCTTTTTGAGGAGTTTGGGATTGTGGAACCCAAATTAGAGCTTCATTGAGGTGACATTCTTCTCCTTAATTATACTACTATCAACACCCACCATCAGAGGTTGTTAAATCCAGACGAACTCGACCAAATTCGACGTCGGTCATCCCTGGCCGCGAACTGCCTCTCGAACAACGCGACGTCATCGGGCTGGTCGTTGATCGCGGCTCAAAGTGAGCTAAGTTCATCTAATCCCAACCTCTGCCGCCGCCTAAAAGAGTCTTCAGTGCAGGAACTGAGTGAGGCTTATGATTATTATAAAAACTACACACCAGAGCGCCCGCATGAGGAGTCGTTCGAACAGAGAATGGTCAGGAAAGGACGGTGGCAACCTGAAAAGGAACCACATGAGAAGAAAACGAAAAGACGTCGGTCCGATTCCTTACTGGAGAAGAGATCAAAGGAGGTATACCGCATGCTTTGACGCGGTTGTTACCGGCATGTCGCTGTTTGTCGCTGTTTTGACCGGGTCTTCATTGTACGGATACAGTCGACGAGGTTCATGTTGGCATTGCATGACGATTTGTACTTTTGACAAATTTAATGTAGCCGGCCGTGATGTCATCATGTATGGAATGTGTTGTAGCATGTCATCACTTAAAATTTGTGTTCCATCACATCAACAAAATTGTTACATTAGTAGGCTTACATAAATCTTGCGGGAATGGTACAGCTCAGTTGTCCATTAACATTAACACATGAGTTTAAGATGCAGATTATTAAGTCAATTACCTCAACAATTTTTATTTAAATTTACATTTACATTAAAATTATGGTTAAAAATGACAAGATGGAAACAAAAATAGATAAGAAGAACTGTAATTCAAGCTATGTACGCTCAAGTGGATATAGCGAAATGGTGAAAAAAGTATCTTCCTTCCTTTAATTCATTCTCTTTGCCAGTTATGCAATTTAAGGACTCAGTGTGTTCTCCCTTGTACTATTTATTTATTTTGTTGTTTGTTTATGCTTTGTCCATTATTGCATGATATCATTAATTCGTATCAGATGGAATTAGCATAATTTAAACATGTTTTCCTTACCGGATTCAATGTTTATTTGCCGAATTCAATGTTTAGTTGTATAATACATTTAGATCGTGTGAGAGGTCATTGTATTGCATATAATTGTTCTGTAGCATGTTGTGTCGTAGTGATTTGGAGGTTTTTGCGATCAATATAGCTGTAACTATAAACATATATTTAGCATCATTCGTTTAAAATAATTATGCCTGCATCAGCCTTCTTATATGCTGGATTAGAAATAATCATTTGATTGAAGAAAAAAAACTCTACTTAAATTTGTGTATACTTGATATAAAGGCCGTCTAAAATAAAGCTGTAAATGAATACATCACATTATACAGACAAACACCCTCCTTTGGTAAAATGAGTTATATCTCAATTTTAGTCTTAATCACAAGAAACTGTAATTCCAAATGACTTGCAATTTTTCGTTATGTAATATTGACAAAATGTAACAATTCAAGTAGGGTATAAAGTTTGTGATGCAGTGATATATTTGCATTATGAGATTTCCAACAATCCCCCGATATAATACGTTTAATTATACATGTGTTACATATCCATTTATCAATCAATCAATCGTTTTCCATATTGCTGTTGACCAAAATATAATAAATAATTTAGGATCGTAATACTCTTTTGTATAGAAGGCATACCCACAATGCATATTTATAACAATTAGAGGCACGGTTTGTTTTTATATGAAAGTGTTTTACTTACATGTATGCGTACATTTTCCTATAATATCCTACAATTAGTAAACATGAATTTCGTTAATTCGATACTGTAATTACTATGACTCTAATTCAACAATTCTTTTTTATTTGTATGCATTATCAAGGGTGGTAAATCTCCTCTTCACGTAGCGGCTGAGCACGGCCAAGTCTCAGCACTCGAGTACCTCGCTAAAGTCAAATGCAATAAGTTTGCAAGAACAAACGTAAGTATACACTATACATCATTCCATTTTCTTATCTTTAGATTGAAATTAATCACTGTTTCGGCATATTTTCTTAAAAATGTCAGTAAGTGTGATTTCTATATACTTTCTTTATCTTAATGAAATTTTTCACAAATTAAGACTGATCAATAATAGAAACGATTGGCCTTATGCTTTAGTTGTTTGTGTAATCTGACGTACTTTATGAATGCATGCAATTTAATACAGCCATAACATGAAAATTAATTTACCTTAAGAAAGAAAAAAAATCATTGAGTTTACTTTAATTCAATCACTTGAATTACACGACGATTCTGACAATTATTGACACCAACTAGGGTAATATTTTTTCCTTTCGAATTATATTATAATAAAACAAAACTACGGTGAATTTTTTTTTTATACTGTTCACAATTTAAATAAATAATTTATTATAAGCATTTAGTTCAAGCTTAGTAGCGTTTGATATTTCTCTCTCAACAAACAGGATGGTTCTACATCACTCCATCTAGCGGCGGGGAATGGTCATGTTGACATGGTCTCCACACTCCTCGAGTATGAACTGGAGATTAACATTAGAAATGAGGTACGTTGTATAACAAAGATCATTCGTTGGGTTTTGTAATTATTTTCTGTTTTATGGTATATTTTAAAAACTGGTCGGAAAACATCCAAGAGTTATAATGTAGGTTTTCTAATCTATCATACGGTTATATGCTTGTTTCTCCCTGTCCACACACAACTTAGTTTTTGATAGCTGTAATTAGGGTTGAGCCAATATATGCCTTTGTTTGCACTGTGAATGCCTAGCCTATACTCGTGTAACGAAACTGGCCTTCAGTCACAGGATAACAGTGAAACACATTGAATTTCGTTTTCATTAATATGATAAAATATGGACTGACTCAACTTGCATGCCGATATTTGTTTCATATCCGTTTCAGGAACTCTACGTCATCTTCAAAGTTTCAAAATATGTTGATTTAAAGATTATGCTCAACGGGCATGCATAATATTGTCCATTTATTATATGTCCGATTCATGAACTCTACGTTATCTCCATTTTTTCCTCCAAATATGTTGATTTAAGGATAAGTAAAATCACATAGGCGATGCTTATACAATTCAATGTGTTAATATCCCTTGAGTACAGGAAGGTAAAACACCTCTTCTTATGGCTGCCGAATCGGGTTATGCAAGCATCGTTGAGCTACTTCTATCTAAGGGAGCTGACGGTAATGCCCAAGCAAACGTAAGTTCATTAATATTCTATTCATTCATATTCCAGTCTGTCTGCCTGTCTGTCTGTCTGTCAATCATTTATTCAGACAATCAGTCAGTTAATCGACCTAATGATGCAATCGATCGATCATTAATTCAATCTATCAATCAATCAGTCAGCCAATTTATCAATCAGTCAATCTATCAATCAATCAGTCAGCCAATTTATCAATCAGTCAATTGATCGATCAATCAATCAATAAATAAATCAGTTACCCCAAAATTCAATTAATCCATTAATTAATCAATCAATGAATTAATCAAGCAAGCACTCATTTATCATTTCGAAATAAATTCCTACCAACATTTTCATTATAAGGCACTTAAATTACTTATCTTAACATGATTTTTATTTCAAACTTTATAGATACCGTTAATGATGTAATTGAATATGATGCTGTTTCCATTCAGTTATCGACATTTAACAACTAGTTTCAATGTAGCTCCTCAGAGTATCGAGGAAACAATACAATAATATGACATGAAGGAAATGTGAGCATTAAACGACATTTGTGAGTGAGTTGAATTTAAGCTTGTTCTTATTTGAATCAACATGATTAAAGTTAATCTTGAGCTCTGGTATGGGCATCGAATGTCGAGAAAACATGGTTATAATCTTTTGGATTGTATATTCTGCAGTAGCTTGATTGTTTGAACCAGTAAAATAAAAAACAACCTCACAAAACTTTTTGATCACGTGGTGTCGGGCCTACTTACCTTGATTTCCATATCTTTCTACGCTCATTACTCAGCCCCTGTAAATTTTCTACCAAAATTGTTTGGCACATGTCATTTATTTGTAATCTTGAATATTCAGCGTACATTTTGTTGGATTCTGTAAGAATTTATTTGTTATCTTTACCAGAACTCAAGCTTATCTTTAAGTGCAATTCGAGACAACCATTCATTTTTTTTGTGTTCAGAGAAAGGTTTCACGAACTCCTTGACTTTCAAATGTGATATTTTCAAATTTAATATCAGTAAATCAATCAATTCTGATTATCTAAACCGTCATGAAAACGATCCTTTTTACGCGAGCAACTATTATTCATTATGTCATAAAAATGGCAACGGTGCTCTATATTCATTTGTAATCTTTATTTCCATTGCATGATCCGTGAACAGGAAAGAGCGGTAAGTAATATGGAACAGTTACAGATTATTGATGTTGGTGTATGATGACTAACAAACTGGATGGCCTTGTGAGGTCGGGTAGCAGAAATCAACCAGGAAAAATATGTTTATTGAACATCACCCGACACAGTTTTTCATAATTGAAGGGAACCATATTACCACACTATATAAGAGTTCACATGCACGTTTCAGTTACACGCACTTCATGCAGCCTTAACCTGGTCTTGTTTGCTGACCCAACAAAGCAACAGTTGGTGTTTTAAACCGAGTTAGATCATGGACTGTAGTAGGTCCGCGGTTAGATGGTGCGATGACACTGCCAGTATCTGTTATATAGCGCCATCTGTTGTTTTTACAGTTTACCACGACCATGTCACTAATCCGCACGAAACTCATCGCACATTATTTTATTTCAATAATCATTCATCTAATAGCTGGCCGCACCAAGCACACAATTTAAGTGTTTATCCCCCAAATGATACAATAATGATTTTGGGAGATTTACACTCCGATATTTGTATCATCATAACCAGGTATGATTTTCAGATAAAATAAAAGTAATCAATGTACATCAGCATGGTATCATGATTAAAGATAGAGTACCGAAATGTGACGTCATAATGATCAAGATGTCAAGGTTGGTGGTTCCCAACAATTTTGTGCCAAATAGTGACAGAACCGTCAAATACAGAATTTGTCCTGTTCCAGTCCGTTGCTTGAATGATTTCGCGGTGAACCTCATGCGCAGACTCTGTTGATTGGAAACAAAAACCAGGAGGATGAGTGAATATGTCGTTAGCACTTCGGTACTCCATAATGTAATAGTGGAATAGACAGTGCTGTTAAACAATGAAGGTTTGTTTGGCTCTTGTAGTTGATGTTTAGTGTTATAGTTGACAAACAAGCTATGACAAAGTGATATGCATAGTCCATGTACCCTTTCGCGACAATCATTCCACATTTTCTGGTTCGGCTTAATAACTTTTGATTCAGAGCTTTAAAAATATGCCAGATGCATGGGCAAGGACAACAATTTCTGCACACACTGCATTCATTTCTGTTTCATTGCTATATTGCGTTTCATACAATCAATTTAAAAATGTGAAATAAGCTTTCGAATCCTTGAATTGACACAGGTTAAGAAATTCAAAATCATCGTTTTTTTATATAAAAGTTGTTAAAAATAAAAACATTTTTAACAAGATCCTCGCCTATGTATATTGCTTTCTGTGACATCACAATTTTTTTAACAATGTAGCAATAAAAGAGCATTTATTGCTGCCACTTTGAAGAACGATATGTGATCAATTTAGCTCTAAAAGTAGGTCCTTTCCTGCAAGGGTTAACCCTTCAAAAAGAATGCGCCGTGAAGAACGCCATTTCGTCTCCGTAAATGTAATCAAAAACGTCTTTACTAAACACACTTTTTATTGCCATAATAATAATACAATGGTCGGCGGCTTGCTGAGAAAGACGATATTTCGCTCTACATTTTGTTTGATGTCTCCGTAAACAGTGATACTAGCAAAGACAATGGGTAGACGACAATTCGTCAGTCTAGAACGGGGGCTTTATAATATAGACAGAGGCTGCTAACATTACAACAGCAAGAAACATGATGAAATGCGTTTACTAAAAAGCATCATACGTTTTGTGTTTGATCAAAATGTGTGTTGAAACACGGGAAAAAAATTACTTTTGCCACTCTCTACCAATGAGAGCATTAGTAACATAGTAGGATGAGAAAAGTACTGGTTATGAAGATGATATAGTTTATGAATTCCGGTAAAATGTATAACAATACCTACAGAACTAGATCTGTAAATTGGAATTCCATCCGCTCTATGATATACATTCGCATCGGTGAATATCGATCAAAGTATGATACCACTGTAATATAAATCCAGATGTATTACATGTACTTCAGTTCGTCTCATATTTCAAGATTTCGCGTCAATTTGCTTGTAAAATAAGTGAATTAGAATAGATGAAATGAAAAGTTTAGTCTTTCAATGAAATGCATTTTTAGCATAAGTCTGGTTTAAACAAAGTCGTTATCAACCATCTTGCAATCTAGCGCAGTATTTCTTCTGAAATTGTCATCGCGGTATTAGGTCATTCAGACATCCTACAGTTTCTTTGTCATAATGTTCATTATCACCCGATCCATAAGTAGGCGTTTTAAATCACCTGAATCCAGTTTGAAACGAATGTGGTGTTTTGAAATTTAGTATAAAGCTATTGAGAGAGCGTATGTCGTAGAAAATTGCAAGTAAAATGATGACAACTATTCCTAAAACATTTTATTTTGTCGACCGCCATGAAAACGATCTTTCTTACGCAAGCAATTATTATTCATTTGGTCATAAAAATGGCAACGGTGCTCCATATATTCTATATATCTCATTTTGTAAACCTTTATATCCATTATTATTTCGTAATTGCTCACATAACCTACTACTACTACTACTACTACTACTACTACTACTGCTACTTCTACTACTATTACTATTACTACTACTACCAATACTACATTGTTCTACTACTGCGACGTTTCACTACTACTACTAGACTACTACTACTAACACTAGTACTACTACTACTACTGCTACTACTACTAGACTACTACAACTACTACTACTGCTACTACTACTATACTACTACTACTACTACTACTATACTGTTTTCATAGCCTTACAATACCACACCTTTGATAAAGGCGTAACACTTACTCATAATACATGCATAACCCATATCTCCAGCGTTGAAAAGGGCACGTAAGATTATGAGCTTATTGGATAAAACTCTGTATCGCCATTTACATATTTTCTTCATTTGGGAGGAGAAATTTTATCTTTTCATATGATTTGCCAGTTATGATTATTTACGCCGTGTTTTCTTCCTTTGGGCGTTGTTTGAATAGTTTAAGGAGTATTAAAGCTTTTTCTTGGAATTCGTGTAGATCGAAATGTACCGATTAGTAAGTAGAGGGGGAGGAGAAAGGAAAATGTCTTTTTTAAATAAAAAGAACGAAGAGAAAGAGAGAGAATTGAGTTCAGCACATATATATATACAGGAGTACAATGTGTTGCTTCCTCAACACAGCACTCACTGTAAACAACAAATTGTTGTGTGTTATCAAGATTTGGCCAATTTAATGCCCAACTTTGGCATTGCCTCGCCAAATCATGACAACCTTTTACTAGAAATTGACCCCCCCCCCCCCCCCCAACAAAAAAAAAGGGGGGAAGTAAGAATATTTAATGAATCGCGAAATATGAAGGAGAATGTCTGGTCGAAATAACCAAATTAAATTTACCACTACAAGGTTTTATAACCAATAGAATGTCGTGAATACACAACTAGACGTGCCTTCATAACATTTTTTCCTTCCATATATTCTGCAATTTATTTTTAACTAACTGCCCCTCCTTTCCTTTTTCTTTGTGAGGTGTATTGTTTTTGTTCTTGTCGTTTTTGTTGGCATATCGTTAGTCTTAAATAAATTCGTTAAAAACAAATCTGTTCTCATCAACCTCCTCCTGTGAACATTCATCAGACTCTGAACAATTTTCATATTAACTTGTTGATTTTGAGAGCAGAATAAGAAGTGTCATTCGACAATGAATTTTCCCCCTTCTGGCCATAATTATCTCAAGATTGGTACACAGCACAGTATAATACAAGACGTGTCTTTGCAAAATCAGATCCAGATATTAACTGCTACGATAGGAAAATTGAGAACAAACAAAACTGACTTTCCTCTTCGCCCCAGAAGTAAAAGAACCCGGGAATATGATATGTTTTCAGTATTGGTTAACAATAGTAATAACTGCAGCACGGAGATTATATTTTCGCGGTTGCATGGTTATTAATCTCTAGGGAATATTTTCTTCTTCTTCATTATGATGAGGCGAGTGAGGAAGTACAGTCGATTTATGACAAAAAAAAGGGAGGAAGAAATGAAAACCTAAGGTTTTTCATATTCTAGGGGGGGGGGGGGGGTAGATGAGATCGAGAGAAAGTACGAGAATGTGTGTGGAGGAGTAAGGGAAATAAGGAGACAAATGGTAGAGATAGAGAGAGAGAGAAAAGGATGAGAAAAAATTCAAGGAAAGTTTGAGAGAGACTTTAAGAAAAAGAGATACAAAGATAAACGGTCTAGTCTAAAGCTTTGCTCTTTGGTTGTCAACACACTGCTTTTTTTTGACAAACTCAATATGATCAATATTAACCATCCCCTCACGTACCGCTTAGAGTTCAATGTCTCATTTTTATGTTTACATTTTGAAGATAGATGCGATGTCATGTTCTATTGTTTTTCATAGCTCAACAAACAAGCAGCTTATCATTGTTAGTGGTTTCTTGACGTAGCCCTAGAACGTTTTTGATGCTGTATCCGTACTGTTTGACGTTAATTGGTTAGAGTTAATAATGTGTTATACTAACATTGACACCGATTTGGGTTTTAGAAGGATGATGCACTTTCTTCGTAAGACGTAGTATGCATGCACAAACTCTTGATACAGGGGCCAGTTTCTCGAAACCGTCAGAAGTTTAAGTTCGTGGACATCCCATTAAAACGCGTGTCAATTCTATAACACACGTTTCAATGGCATGTCTAAGAAGTTAGACTTATGATGGTTTCGAGAAACTGACCCCTGGGTCCTAACTTTCCGACCTGAGACTAACGCTTTCATAATCGCCTACCGTATGCAGCCTATATATCAAGGCATGTTGTTTTTGCTAGACCTGTTTACTATTAAATCTATGGATACCTTTTGAACAAAAGTTTCTCTTGACGAATAAAACGCGTTAACTTGCCCTCCATACCATAACAACTTATAGATTCCAATGCAAAGTGATTTCCATCCAAAGAGATGCTATAATGCGTAGGAGGTGAATAAATTAGTTGGTAACGAAGGATTCAGGAGAGAAACATGCATACATGTTTAACTACATTAGTATTAAAACAGGGTCTATTTAGTTATTACCGCGCTTGTCATTCAATTCTAAATATTTACACCAATGTGAAGCTGTTTTGGGGTTGTCTCGGGACGCTGTACATGTTTAGTATCAAAGTCTGCGATGGGAGACTCGTTGAATGATGTGAAGTTGGAAAATTTCAAGCAAAGCACGGAGTTCTCATTTTGTAAAGTGAGATTAATTGCATCATTCTAGAAGTACGTGTGAGTACTACGTCGTGTAACTGAACAGTTTATTAACCCCAAAATTGTAATAAAGAACAGAAGCTAACAAACTTGTGAAGTATCTATGGCTATAATGGCAGCTCATTTTCGTCATAGGGTTATGAGGCCGATCCGGAGGCTGGGGGGAGGGGGGGGGGGGGGGGGGGGAGGTGCATGGATGAAGTCCTCTAATTTTTAAAATTACTAACAGTCGCTTAACAATTTTTCGGTTAGCGGGTTGGTTCATCGTTTCTATGATGCATCTTCATGGCGCATTGGCATTGTCTCTATAATAAATGTCAATACATTTGCTAGCTTGCTTTGCTTTCTCGCAAAATTGAGAAACTGGGCAGTAGTAATTTGAGAAAAAGACGTTACCCATCGGCGATGTTGTGTCCTTACGCTTGTGTTCGTAAATAATAATATTAGTTTTTATGTAATTATGCAATCACTATTTGTATGTACTTATATATTCAGTATTTATATAATTGTACAATCGGTAATTGTCTAATAATGTTATCAGTATTCATGTAATTACGTAATCAGTATTAATTTTGTAAAAATATGGAGATGAATCCAATTATACAAGCAGGAGCATAATTTGCGGACAGTATTTCACTTTTAATCAAAGGCTAAAACAATGTAATAATATTCTCTTCAACAGAAAAGCATGTCGGCAGCCCATTTTGCAGCGAAGAATGATCACCCCTCTGTCATCAAGGTCCTAGCCTCGAATAAGTGTAATCTCAACAGTAAGGCAATGGTAAGTGTTCATACTGTATACGAGACCGGTTCCCACAATGATAAAGCCCACTCTACGCCACTAATAATAATAATAATGATAATAATGATAATGATAATAGTAATAACACTGATAATAGTAATAATAATGAAAGTAACAATAATAATAATATTAATAATAATGATAATAATAATAATAATGATGGTAACAATAGTAATAATAGTTGTAATAACAATAATATTAATAACAATGATAATTTACTATTACTACTATCGAAAATAGTTATGCTAATTATAATAATAACGATAGTGGTAATGACAATGCTGATAATAATAATCATCATCATCATCATCATCACCACCATCACCATTACCATCATCATCATCTTCATCATCATAATATTGATAATATTAATAATTATAATAATAATGATAATAATAATAATTCAGAATGCCTCTTCCAATCCAAGATAACCTTGCGATAATGTTTTCATTTAGATGTAGATATGACAAAATTTGAACTCTTACGTTATCCTCCCTGATAAAAAAAAGTGTTTCTTCTGTTTGACATTTTATATTTCTAGTACGAGAACACCCCTTTACACGTTGCCTCCACGCTTGGTCACATCGAGAGTGTAAAGACGCTTCTATCTTGTCGGTGTAAAGTCAATGTACTCAATGAGGTAAGTTGAATATTCTAAAGCTGTAAATCTGTATTTGATCGTTTTTCACAAAGAGATTCGATCATACACAGTATGTCCTCCGTAGGAGGACTAGAGGGCCAACTAAAATCGTGACCTTTGACATTCCATAGGTTTTGCATTGGATGCATTATGGGGGTTTTGTCCGATTTGAACGACGGTTTTGGAGGGTCAATGAATATTCATGAGCAATGACGTAAAAAATACGCCAACTACTGTTTGTTGATTGGCCATCGACAAATTTTTTTATGTATTAGGTCATGCATAAAACATTTTTTGCATTCCCAGAATTCCCTACGATTTGAGCACGAAAATGGCGGTTGTATGAACTGCAACTTTCAAGTTATTCAATTACGAACAATGAAACATTTTTCTTTAAAGTGAATTTCTATTATAATAGAAGTTTGTCAAGTACATCTCAGTGAAGCAGAAAATCTTCAGGCGAACATTGACATCGAAGTGATACCCTATGATATCAAGAAAAGTAAGTAAAGATCCATTTTGTGTGAAGGTCTCTGAAATGATTGTGATGTGTTCGTCATTGCAGTGAGCGGCTCTCCGCATTGTCACAACGTATTACCCGGTTAACCCCCTACCCCATCCTCTTTTCTTTCTTCTGACCAAAGAATATTAACTGATTGAATGAACTCTAATTTAAGTCATCGACCGTCGACGGTAGTATTTTTAGAAACAATCAGGATTTTACCGTAGGTTATTTCATTAGAGCACATCTCATAATTTTAAGTTCAGTTCATAGCTTGATTACCGATAGTAATCGGTCGTAGATGTGGACCTGTTGTAGACTGCGCAAACTCATTGCTAGTCCAAGCCGATGAGATCTCGTCGAGCGGTTTATGATCTTCAATCCGCCGGTGCTAGCCGGCTGTAACACTCCACCAAAAAGCGACTGCGTATCCTGAGCTGGCGCGGCTATAACTTTACAGTGTGTTACTGTAAAGCCTCGGGCTAGGCTAGTTTTCATATCATAGCATAGTCTAGCCTGAATTTTCTGTCTCTTTTGGTCGTTAGCCTCTGATTTGGGTAGGGTCGGCTCCTCTCTTCAGCCGACCCTAGCCCCTACCCAAATCAGAGGCTAACGAACGAAAGAGACAGAAACATTCGGGCTAAGCAGATCCTAGGCCTAGATCTAGGTCTAGTCTAGATCTAGCACTTAAATATAAACAGCATTTAACCCCGCATCTAGTATAGACCTCTAGGCCTAGATCTAGGGCTAGATTCTAGGCCTAATGCATTCTAATAAAGAAAGACTAAATAAATGCCTGGTGTAGGTGGATCAAATAAATGATGTGGAAGTTATGGAGGGGGAGGGGGTGCACAATCATTCTCATTCTGTGCCCCCTTTTTCAGATGTGGCATAGCCATAGGGACGGGTCTAGATCTAGGTCTAGAGCCACCTACTAATAATATTAAAAATAGGCAATTAGATCTAGATCTATAGCTTGTGTTATGCCATAGCAAAGACTTCCATAGCCATGGGTCTAGGCTCGTTTTGATGCAGGTCCAGATTCAGCTTAGTTCGAATGTAGATCAAGGCTAGTCTAGATCTAGAGTCTACCAAGAAAAAAGAAGAAAAAAAGGTGTCTCCTCCCCCCCCCCCCCCCCTCTCACTTCCACTGATTTCGCTCTTAGTTATGTCATTGTGCCTTGTTTGAACTAATTGCTTAATTTTCAGGATTTTATGCCACCCCTTTTATGTTGGTGAGAATTCTGCATCCAACCTATTTCTTTCTCTAAAGGACATGTAGAGTCTACAAAGTTATAAAGTGATAACTAATGCATGCATTTGATATTAGCAGGAACCTTACTAAGTTTCTGTTTTCTTTTAATTGTAGATCCTATGGAACAAAGTAGCAGATAATGATCACAGAAGTGCAACAAAGAGCACCAGGACCTGATCATCAAATGTTATGGTGTAGATCTAATCAGGAACAGGACACCTAAGTTGAACTCTGGCAAGGTATGTTTGTATGAAGTTCGAAAATATTCAGGCTGTATAATCTAAGCCCATGCGAACACCGCACTCGACTTGGACTATATACAAAGATTTGGGGAACTGTCATCTTGTGTTGCATTATATCTTGTAATTCTCATTTATTCTCTAGCTTTTTATTTAGGTGACAAACTATGGTGTTGCTACAGTTTATTCTCTCAGCATATTAAAAGACGTGCTCAGAGGCATTTTTTCCTAAATATTACATTATATCTAACAAACTTTTGTTCACAAAAGTCTAGCAAATAATAACTTAAAATAAATTGGAAATTACTTTTAAAATAATTGGAAATACATCTAAACCTTTACTCTTCTCTTCAAAAAAGGCCCTATCAGATAGACATAAGTTTATCATTTTTTAATAAAATTTAAATGCAAGACCTAAAAAAAATGGGGAGGTACTATTTTTGAAAATCCAATATAATGCAGCAGTTTTAATCTTATTTGATTTCTCCTCTCTTTTTGTTTTTATTATTCAGGTTGTCCCATGCAGAAGGTTTGATACCCAGGCTTCTTTTGTACAAGTCCCTAGTCCACCCTCATCTTGAGAACTGTTCCGGTGTCTGGGATCCCTACAACATCTCAGATGTCCAGGACGCTACTTCACAATGGGGACCACAAGAGAAGCAGCAGTTTGACTGAGATGATCAGCACCTTTTAGTTGCCTACTATATCTACAACTACAAGGCACTCTGCAAGAAGACTGGGAATGGTGCACAAGATAGTCAATGGTCTCTCCGCTCTTCCTTGAACATTTTCCCACTGCACTACTTATAGCTACTTGCGCCCTCTATATAGTAAACAATGCCTAATCTGTGCCTGTTGGTCCCCCATGATCCTCTTTTTCTTATATTAATTGAGAGCTGATTTGATGAGATAACCACCTGTCAGTGACCTTGCAGGGTGGTCTTATCCCCCTGGCCAAACTAGTACAGACGGGCTTTAACAAATCACGAGCAGGAAGTACCATGACATGACCCTCCAGTTGCACCAAGCCAGAAGCGACATAGGTAGACAAGTTTGTATTTGCCCAACACTCTGTCCCCCAGTTAATGGAACTGACTTCCAGCAAATATAGTGCATGCTGACAGTCCAGAGAACTGCCAGGGACTACTTCTGAGGCATATACTCTCCTTATCCCACTTAGAAACAATCTGTCTTCCTCACACCACTTGTAATCTTTAGTATTAGTTCATCTTCGTGATAGGCTACAATGCCTTTTGAAGATTACCAGAAGAAGAAGAAGAAGATATATCGAGGATCATGAAAGTAATCATTTGTTCTTTTAAATGCGTGTACATGTAACATAGTTTTTTGATATTTAATCTTAAGTCAAGTTCTGACAAAAATATGAGGGATGCTGAACTGGATAGTAAATTGAAGGGGGGGGGGGAATAAAATGATGTAGTTCAATAGTAATTAAGACTGTATTAATATAATTAATATTAATAATAATAACAATATTAAAAATAGTAACAATAATGACAATGATCATGATAATAGCAGTAATAATAATGATAATACAGGTAGTAGTAAAAACAACAACAATAATGTCCAATGTAAGATAAAGTACTCATATAACTGCTTTACATAATAACATAGCATGTTGATATTATTGAATATTTTTTTCTTCAAAATCTACAGTAAATTTTTACAACTGAAAGATTTGAATTCAAGAGACAGCACCCCCCCCCCCCCCCAATCCATTGTCATCCTTTTGTTGATGTCATGTTGGATTTTAAAAGACTTTATAGAAACAAAATATGTTGATAAATGAGTTCATAAATGTTAATAAATCAGTTAATACTGCTGAATTCTGTTCTTTTCATTTTCTTATTTTGTGAAATATATGTGATGATGCTGGTGATTATGATGATGTAGGCACTCTGTAATGATAATGCTGTATGACTGAGGTGAGATGGGGGCTGATGCAGTCTTGTGTAGAATTGAGTATGGTGTTCGACCTTTTGATGTTTGTTTATATCTGGCATCAGCGAGATAGATTTAACCATCTTTCCTAATGAGAGAGAAAGCAGAAATGTAACAAGAGAGTGGGCAAGACTAATGTATAAATGCAGTATAAAAAATGGTTTACAATAAAGATGAGGGGGGGGGGGGTTAAATAAAGAATAAGTCGATGCCGAAATGATGAAAGCATAGGTAATTGGGGTAATAGAGCCTATGGAAATGTCACTATTAGAAGGGGTCCCTGTATTGAAAATGTTACTGTTGGGGGGGGGGGGGGAATTAAAAAAAAATCAGTGGCGACGAATGCAAGAATGAAAAGAACGAGACAAAATTGAAATTTCATTGGGGATGGGGCACAATATGAAGATCATTGAAGTCGAGGTGAGAATGATTCATTAATTGGACACTCAAAATATGAAAATATCACTTGTTAAGTGGGCTAAATGATCAGTGCAATTTGTCTGATTTAAAAAATATTTAAGTTAATAAACGAACAAAAAAAAGAGGTAAAAAATGAATTGAGTGAAATGGGGTCATTATTTTTGCCTTTTAATTGAACTGAATTTTTTAAAATGTACTTTCCATCCTGGTGACAGTGAAGTTTGTGGCCCCAACTAAGTCTGATTTAAAAAATATTTAAGTTAATAAACGAACAAAAAAAAGAGGTAAAAAATGAATTGAGTGAAATGGGGTCATTATTTTTGCCATTTAACTGAACTGAATTTTGTTAAATGTACTTTCCATCCTGGTGACAGTGAAGTTTGTGGCCCCAACTAAGTCTACCATTTAAAAGTCTTCCCCCCCCCCCCCCCCCCACTCCCCCCACACACCTCCCCAGCTCTGACCTTTGTTCTACATTTATTCGGCCCAAGGATTCTGTCGAATCGCATGCGCGTGCGCATTGTCTTTTTTTCATTACGATAATATGCTAATAAGTGGAAATGAGCTCATGAATATTCCAAATTTTAATTTACATGTTTTACGCGCTGCGCGCAGTCCAAAATCCCCATTTCGCTGGTGCACTAAAAATGTGTCGTCTTCATAGGCTCATACACGATAAGTGGAAGCAGCGCGCACTTTTTGACCCTCCAAAATCTCCCCATGGCTAGACGGATGCAGAAGCGGAGTTGCACCCCCCTGGTTTTTCACCACCAGGACGCCTACCCTTGGCTTTACCTGAGCAATAACAGGATGTTCATCATTTTTAAAGCTCAATTAAGCATATAATCTCACCTTAGCTTTTACCTGTATATGGGACATAACTTGCTCTATATTAATCATTATGAGCTCATATTTTGTGCATATCACACCTCAGTATTTTGATGTACCGAGTACTGGTATACAGACTTTACTTTTGAAGTTTACTTTTGAAGTATGATTTGCAGCCCTATGTCTGCGCGCCTAACGTTGGACTTAAAATTGACAAATAGTTATGTTATTTACCTTTATATTCCACATACTAAGAATCTTGCTCTACGATTGGTCAAAAGTAAATCACGTGATGAAAGATAGATCGCCCATTATTGATGGGA
Source organism: Strongylocentrotus droebachiensis (assembly GCA_035222895.1). Lineage (NCBI taxonomy): Eukaryota > Metazoa > Echinodermata > Echinoidea > Camarodonta > Strongylocentrotidae > Strongylocentrotus > Strongylocentrotus droebachiensis. The sequence continues at coordinate 218,588 of JAVYIG010002242.1, read as the reverse complement.
GAAACAAAAAGTTCGTTGCCCTTTGTAGATAGTACTACTATCTACAAAGGGCAACGCACTTTCACCGAAGATAGAGGGTACTATCTACAAAGGGCAACGCACTTTCACCGAAGATAGTAAGCAAATAACTACCGTTGGTGAAGGTGATGGGACGAACTATCACTTCCGAGGCGATCTGGATGTAGCTATCTTTCCGAAGCGAAGCTGAGGAAAGATAGCGTATACATTCTGATCGACGAGGAAGTGATAGTTTGCCATCGCCTGAAACCAAAAGGTGATTATTTGCTTTATATTCCACATCTAAAACAATTTAACTACAAAAAGAAAATGACGTGTATGCATCTACATAAAAGACACCATGCCCAAATTCACACCAAAAAAGTGAAACAGTAGTTTAACCCAACCTCTTGAGGGGACGGTGCGCGCATGTGTTTGTTTTAATTGCGCTCATTGGTAATGCGCGCTTAATTACGCCTGTTTTAGTGCGCTTTTGGATAATCTTCAGTGAAAGTGCGTTGCCCTTTGTAGATAGTACCTCTATCTTCGGTGAAAGTGCGTTGCCCTTTGTAGATAGTAGTACTATCTACAAAGGGCAACAAACTTTTTGTTTCTCCCATCAATAATGGGCGATCTATCTTTCATCACGTGATTTACTTTTGACCAATCGTAGAGCAAGATTCTTAGTATGTGGAATATAAAGGGTACTATCTACAAAGGGCAACGCACTTTCACTGAAGATTATCCAAAAGCGCACTAAAACAGGCGTAATTAAGCGCGCATAACCAATGAGCGCAATTAAAACAAACACATGCGCGCACCGTCCCCTCAAGGGGTTGGGTTAAACTTACTGTTTTCACTTTTTGGTGTGAATTTGGGCATGGTGTCTTTTATGTAGATGCATACACGTCCTTTTCTTTTTGTAGTTAAATTGTTTTAGATGTGGAATATAAAGCAAATAATCACCTTTTGGTTTCAGGCGATGGCAAACTATCACTTCCTCGTCGATCAGAATGTATACGCTATCTTTCCTCAGCTTCGCTTCGGAAAGATAGCTACATCCAGATCGCCTCGGAAGTGATAGTTCGTCCCATCACCTTCACCAACGGTAGTTATTTGCTTACTAATGATTGGTCTGACAGTATTCCTAATACTATAAAGGTTAAATGTACCAATAATTCTATCAAATATAAAGCAAGAACAATGCAATTTTTAAAAAAGGCGACCTTCTTATTTTTACGCCGTAAAAACAAAAAATGTTTTTCCTATGTGTGCAATCGTTTATTTTTCACGCACTTTTTGTACATGTATGTGAAAGATAGCATTTCGAGGCTTGTGAACAAAATAACTTAAATCAAACTTTATTCAATCGACTTTCACTCCTTTTTTTGTTGGTGACCTTCTTATTTTCACGCCGTGAAAAAAACAATGTTTTTCCTATGTGTGCAATCGTTTATTTTACACGCACTTTTTGTACATGTATGTGAAAGATAGCATTTCGAGGCTTGTGAACAAAATAACTTAAATCAAACTTTATTCAATCGACTTTTACTCTTTGTTGTTGTTGGTTGTTGTTGAATACGTATTTTGAGTTCGTTACGTGATCTATTTTATTAAAAGTGACGCGTATGCGCAGTCTTGAGCACTCTAGCCATGAATATATTTTCCTCCCACTAAAACTACTTGACGAGTGTTTCGTCAAGGAGAGAGAAAACGATAATGAGGCAAACATGGGGTAAATCAAACAATCAATTTCGTGGGAATCAAGGCAAAACTTTACACTTAGGGTTTAGGAAAATAGACAAGATGGACATCCTAACGATGCAAAATACAGTTTCCTTTCAAGACTGATGAATCGCTTCTTCCCATAATAACCCCATGGCCTCCAAGGTCCATTAAGTAAGACGCCATTAGCACATTATTGAAGGGTTAACAACACGACTGAATGCCCTACCAATTACCCATCATTCCACATTTGATGTGACGTCACAATTGATTAGATGCGATACGCTTGCGTGCTAACGTGTTTAAGGAGGAAGTTATCGATAGCAGAGGCAGATAATTACATTTCCCGTGTTCAAATTGCCTCTTGTGCGCCGATTCCGTGTATGAGTGAGTCATATCTACTTGCTAGTTGAACCAGATCGATTATTCATGCTATTGCGACAATTTCTCTGAAGCAACATGAACAACGCACCTGAACATTATGCCTGATTTTCCAACGTCATTCATGAAACCGGTAATTTCTATCACAGTAAGTCCATGTCTTACGACCGACAATGACCTAAGGGTTATCATGTAGCTTTGTGAGAACTCCTTATTTTGGCGTCCAGGGACGTCCAGGGTTTCTCACATTCGTGTCGCCAAAATCTTTGACAACTTTAAGAAACCTCAAATCTCTGACGGCCCTTTTAAGGATAGGAATATTAGGGAAGGACGCCACCACTGTGACCAGTTTTACCACCATTTTTTTTTTGCAGTAGGGAGGGACGACCATTTCCGCCCCTGGGTCTGCCATGTTGTACATGTATGTCACTGCCTTGAGTTTATCGCATGACAAACTTTAATAGTCATTGTAGTCCTAGTAATGAATGATGATCGTAATAACATAAAACAACAATGATATGTGTTCCGAATGGTGATATAATTATACAGAATATTAATTGATATTGTCCATTACATATTGTGTCATAATTTGATATTCCCACCGGAATATTGGGAATAAATAATAATTCAGTCTTCTGTTCTTTGTTGGTGCATATCTACACATCGAAGGTTTAAAAGAGGTCAAATTTTTGGATAATTTGATAAAGGGGTAATTGTCCTAGAACAAGTTTGTAACCATGTATTTTCGAATGTGTTCCCATGGCTACTTTTTAGATTGAAATAAATATATACAAATTAGAATGGACATCAGTCATTACTGTAAAAAAGTTCTCTCCATCTCTACGTACAGCATCTGTTGCTTTGGTGACCATGCCATTACACAACTCTCTGTTTCTACTTTCTAGCCTTGGCCATGAGCTCCCCACCCCTTTTGTCCTCTTCTCCCTTTTACCTCGACTTTTCCTGTCATTGCCCGATCCAAACCTTCTCCTTGTATCTCAACCTTTCTTACAAGTAATGTAAACTGAAATGGCAAAGGTAATAATGCTATGCTATAAATATATGACCAATTACCTTGTTGACATCATTATCGTAAGCCATGCACCACGCCTGGAGCTAAAATTTGGCATTTGACACCTGTCTGACCCTCCGTATTTCTAAATAGAATTTAAACAGAAATATTGACTTGTAATACCTAAAATTAGTTGATGAATGAGGCATATACATCATGTAGTGTTATTGGAGATTACACTCTTAAAAAGACTGGGTAAAATTGTGCCCAAGGAAAAAGGCTCTTGAGCTCAAAATGAAATTAATGATATTTTTTAATACGACAAAACGGGAGAGTTGTCTCAAGACTAGATTACAATCCATTTTTTCCTGCTTGACTTTGGTAATATTTGTCCATTTCGAAGTAATTATACTGTATTTTCTCTCTAACTGCAGTATAGATTATCCATAGGGGGTAACGGAAATGCACTAAGCTGGTTGAACACACAATTATTCGGCCTCCCCTTGCTGGGCAAATGTACACATGAATGAACCACCCTAATGTATTATATTCGGTTAGCTCCTTAAATGTAAGGGGTGTTACAGAAGTCCAAATTTCATATTTTATGCAATATAATCATGCAATAAGCGTTGATTTCCTATCATATTTAAATTTTCGGTCATATCATTTTCCATTCGGATGTGCCTAGTTTTCAATCATACGGGCATATTAGAAATGCCCAACAAGAACGCGAACAAAGATTTAAAAAGATAAACAAGCCGGTCGTTTTTTTCTTTAAAAATTCAAGACCTCCTTCACTATCGCTATTACAGTAGAAACATGATGGCTTCATCCAACCAATGTACATATATTTGAACGAGACATGAGAGATTTCTTGTTCGTTACTTGCAGTACAGTCCACCGTACTGTTTATTTCGTACTATTGAGGTGCTTTGCAGATGTATATACAATTATAAAAGAACTGATTTTATTTCCTCTCTCTCTAGAGTAAACAACAATCAAGGAAAGTTTATTTATCAATTTCTGCAAACATTTCGGATGATGAAGAAAGATTGACATTTGACATTATTTTGTCCATACTCTTTGTAATTTTACAGGCAGGCTATATCCAAGTAAACGAAATGTTCATTTCACCTCGCTTAAGAAATCAATCCTTGATTGGTACGCGATTAACTTTAACCCCCAAAACAAACAACTTGCTTTTTAGACTGCAAAAGAAAGCATATTTTTGGGCAAATTTGTTTGTGGGGCTCACGATTATATAGATTGGCAATATGCACGAGTCATATCTTTTTCAATAAAAGTACACTGGCTATCATAGATGTTGCATGATATCCATGATATGGCTATATTATACAGGTCTCTAGATTTCTTTTAAAGCGACCCATTGGATGGATTTCGTTATGTACAGTTTCTTTAAAGTTTTTCCGGGGCTATCCGTAGGCTATCAAGAAATCGATCAGACTAGATATTGCGCTCACAATAGCCTGTTAATGACACTGATGAATCGTGTAAGGTGATACGGAGATCATAGAAAGGTGTCTGAGGATTAACAATCCGTCATTTTGTTGACCACAAATCTTGTCCCCGGGCCACTGTGTCAAAAATATTGGCTGTGCTAGGTTCTTCTGGTTTTGAGAGATATACGTCTCCATTTATTACGTAAAACATTTATCCGCTTTAGAGCTTCTATTCTATTCTCTAACCTCTTGTCGCATTTTTCATCACCTTTATTTCTATTTTCGCCATCGCACTCCAAATATCAAATTGAAGTGGGCTTTTACTTAAACTATCAGGTCGTGGTGCGGCGCGGCTCAGCTCGGCATTAAATCTTTCCTTGAGTATCTTGAAAGCCTGAAATCGGGAAGATCGTCTCGAGGGGGACCCTTTTTCAAAATCCCCCGATAAAACATTTGAAAACCCCATAGAAAGAATTGTGGCTAATTTCCGTCAGCGCGCCGAACAACGACCCGGCTGTTTAGTAAAAGCCCAATACTGAAATCTTTTCTACACCAAAGAAACTGATAAAAGCTCCACTACCATGAACACGACTAGCAACAACATCTCTTCTGCAACACAAACACATTAGTTGCTATCATCAAAACACAAGCAGCATTACGTCACAGGGACAACCAAAACTTCACGACCGCCATGACCATCGTCATTATTTGTATACAACGATTCAAGGCCTTTTATCGCATCTTCTATGAGACGTCCGCTCTTCTTTTAAACCTATGAATAATTCTTTCAAAAAGGAACATAATATCTTCACCATCCCTACCACCACTACTAGCACCACAACTACCGCCAACAACACTATCCCACCATTATCAACATAACAAAATAACTTCCACCAACAACTACATCGCCATTCAAACCATTTCCATCACCACCACTACAACAACAATCGCTGCGACAACCACACTCTTCACCAACAACACCTTAATGGTCCCCTCCATTCCGCAACCTTACTACCAAACTTACACTCCTTGTAAAATAAAGTAATCTATCACTGAACTATACTCAACACAACTATCATGTATTTTGTATTTATTAGAAAATCAGAAAATTTCATTCACGTGGTATATATATCAATATGTTAACGTGAGCATAATAATGACAAATATGGTAACATCATATTCAAGATACGTGGAAATGATTAAGTTAATTGAATAAGCATGTTGACTATGAAACCTTTGTCTTGTCTGTTATCATTGTAGTGTAATATTCAGTTATTTTAGTGCTGCTGTTCCTTTTTCCGGGGGGGGGGGGGGGGGGGTGCCATAAGCCAAAACCGTTTTTGCTGTTAAAAGATGAAAACGGAATATATCACAAATATCAAAAAAGAAAGAAAGGTACTGATTTTATAATTTTCTTTCTGCAGAAAAGAAGATCGGCCCTTCACGAGGCGACTGAAAACGGACAAGCAGATATCGTGGAACTTCTACTCGTGGCTGGAATTAATGTGCAAATACAAGAGAAGGTAAGAAAAACGGCGTTTCTATACAAATTACGATATCTTCACTTGACAGAAGTACGAGACATAATTAATGGTCATATTTTAATGCATATAATTATATGAATGTCGTTCATGACATAAAAAGAAGCACAGGTGATTAAAATAATATTTTTGACTATTTAGGAGCGTTCAAACAGTAAGTATCAAAGCGCCTACAGAATCACATAATTTAAAGAGAAAAATAAAAATACACGGTTCTTAAAATACGTACATCACATTATATCGCTGAGGGAGGAAGTATATTTAATGGGATTTTCCTGATGGAAAGTAATATAATTTGAAGAGTAACATAAAATACACAGACTCATAAAATGCGTACATCACATTATATCACGGAGGGAGGAATTATATATTATGGAATTTCCCTGATGGAAATACGATGCCGTCTCGAATGTTTTCGAAGCAGATTACAACTTAATGAACATTGATTCCAGTCCGGATGTAGGTATATATTTCATTTTATTCAAGATGATAAGTTCGGAAAATTTGCTGTTTTCTTAAGTACTGAAAAAACAACATTGTTTTCTGTTAAGATGATGTATATAAAAGTAAAGATATGTGCATGAATACAGCGCGGTAACGATACAAAATCCATCTCCGGTTAGTACAAATCATTACCGCGACATAAGCCAAGCCAATGTGATACGGTGCACAAGCATTCAAGGAATCCCTACCAGACCTGAACGGTAAATGCTGAGAGAGGATTCGAACCGCGTACCGTTTTGATCTACAGTCCACTGGTTTAATACGCACACTATAACGCGACGTCTCTATGAAAGATACGAAAAATTGTACTCGCGCTGCATTAGTGTAAGACGAATAATATTAAATTGAATGCAATATAACAACATTTTATTCAAAACTAGGATACACAGGATCATAAGTAATGATTTCACAGTGTATTATCAATTCAAATGAGGATGATTAGTTTCATGTTTGTGTACCTGTTTGCTAAATCGTTGTTTTATTTGAAGACGTAAAGTATTTTGAAATTGATTATACTTTGTCTACCTCGTTTTACGGAGTGTTAGAATGTCGCATGGAAAATTCGATAAATCTAGGGTATAATAGAAATTCAAAAACAAGTCGAGGGACAGGGTTTCATAAAATTGAAAAATCAATAGTCGCGGAGAGAAATGTATATCCCAATCAAGCTTAGTAAGCGTGTCAAAGTATAGTTCATATCGATACATAAATAATAGTGCTGGAGCTATATGACAAATTCAATCGATTACGCCTCCCAAAAATGTATTGTGAAAAGGCACCGGAATCTGAAATTGGGACCCCAAAATGTAGTCATCTCATTCCGGTAGATGATATTTAGTGGTATAATCTCACCTGACAACTGACTACTGATATTAAAAAAAGGGAAGTTTGAGGGGGGACAGAGTACGAGAGAGAAGAGAGAGAGAGAGAGGGGGGGGGGGGAGTAGGCGGATATTAGTGGAGGGGGAGGAAAAAAAAGATGCCCACATGACTGTAGCTATGAACTTAAACATATTATCCAGGCAAATGCAACAAAAATTAAACACCACCCCCAAAACACCACACTCAAAATAAAAACATAATAACCAAATAAATAAATAAAAGCCTAGGAAATTGATCGGTTGAATTAGTAAAATACGTTTGGCACTTTTACTAGAAATGCAAATATAACGCTCATGTAATGAAGGGGAGTTTATGGCCATGTCGTAAAAAGTGTCAATTCAATTATTACTTTTGTCTTCAAAAATGGATGTGTAAACGTGGGATGCACTTTTCGAATACCCTTTACTAGTATAACATGTACTCAAGCCTCTGGTGATGTAAACATGCTCAAAGAAAATCAGCAAAAACGTTATTTGTGCCTCATACAAAGTCTCAACATTTTCGACTTATAATACATCAGAAAGTGAAGTTCGTGTAGCTGTCATTTTGTTAAACCCTGAGGATTTTAGATGAACCGGACACTTCACCCATGAGCATTGTTGCCCCCATTTTAATCGCAATGAGCAAACAAAGTTTATAGTCGATTTCTGGGTGATGTGGGATTGAATTCAGTAATGTGATTATTTCAAGGGCGCATGAGGGTGGATGAATGGGACAGTTAGATGGGGCCATACTTTGACTTTCATTAGAGATAACTTTTAAAGATAGAATAACGGTGTCACACTTGTCCCTTATTTATCTCTTAACAACTTAGATTTCTCCTGTTTTGTTTGGGCATGTGTGCTATAACATGTAAACGAATATTTGTTCATTGCTTTGATACGGTAGACATTAAAAAAATGGCATTCCTGGAAATTTAAGTTTATTTATCGAAATTGTATTGTCAAAATTACGTAGAGAGATATTAGATTATATCACAGAGAACAAATGTTGTATGTGTGACATAATGATCCACATGATTTGGGGGAAAAGAGAGGCAAACAATATTGCCTGCCTGTGGTTTTCGGACATTCTCATATTTCCGTATTCATGCATACATGTCCAAAAATCAATACCAAGAAAAGTTTTGCTCACAAATACAATATTACTTCATGAATATAAAAATAAATGTGTAATACGTTTATCATTGATATTTTGAATTTGGTGGTTAATCATAAAGCAATAGTTTAGAATGTTAAACAATTATTCTATATAAAAACAGATATATATTTGTCATGAAATAATCGATAGAGGCAGCATTGGCAGCGAGAAACAAATGTAAAAGGAATTGAGTGAATAATGCAAAAACAGCTTAAATAAAAAAAACCTTCTGGGAAAACTGCAACGATTTAAAGACGCCCGCGTCAGAAACCGAACTTGGTTTTCTTGATAAGCACACCAAGCCACAGAGACTGGTTGATTGCATGCGCAAATAAGTGCGGGCGTCATGGACGTGTGTGTGGGTGGGAGTGTGTGCGCGAGTGCGTTCGTGGGCGTGTGTATATACCTGATCTAACCAAATTCGACGTTCAATTGTGTATTCAATGAGTCTCGTAAGACACCGTAAAAATTGCCTCCATAAGGTGTCGTTTATACCGAAAAACAATTACAGTTTCTATTTATCTTGCGAGACGTCATACAGATATTGTATTGTCAATATGTTACCAAAGAGTTTCATATATTAATGAAATATATACAAAACTCAGAAACTGAAGGGATGGAGGAGAGAATATGTCACCCACACATTGTGTATTTAAGGACCTCAATGAACATACATTTTTAATAGCCTAAAGTCATCCTTACGTTTTCCAAGCTGAGTTATAAAACAAGAGAGAAAATGTTCTCTCCTCATAAAGGACAATCGATCGCTTCTTCAAAATATGTGAATTGATTTACATACAGAAATTAAATAAAAGTGATTGATAATATAATGGTGTACAATGTAGTATTTCATATCTCACGCCATGACGAATTATCGTTTTTAGTATTACAATCGAAGATTACCGGGTGAAATATTCATCTTGAAAAATTACTTATTTTATTCATATATTTCAAATCCCCCAATTGAGTTTAAGAATGGCACTCAGAACAGAAAAACAGAGAGAGAGAGATTATTTTTAGGACACCTGTTACTATAATAGTTTTGATTGGAAATGTTCAGTCTACTTTTCCAAACTCTTACAAATTAGATAACTTTAGTAGTAAATGCTCAAACAAAGCAAATATCAATATCAACCATGTACCACGAAATAGTTATTAAGTACCAGTCTGAAGGTGTTATTCCTGGCTTAAAAGGTATTGTATTCCTTTTAAAGCCAACATTGACTTCTGTAGAACTTTTCAGGAACTATGAAACTTAAACGTTATCAGTGTCCTAGTATTTAAATTATGCAAGGAAGCCCGTTTACTTTCCAGACTTCACTGTCAGACACTATTGAGTGACCGAATGACTTACTTTTTTCTTTGGTAATAACATACATAAAATGAGCTGTACTACGGTACATTGGCATATGTCTTCATCAATGACCCACTATTTGTAATAGCCAAAATTAAACTGATTGAATCTTGCGCAGCAAAAAACATACGACCATTCGGTACAAGAATCTGAAAATCAGACTACTTACTAAAAGGACTGCAATACCTAAAGTCAATTCGACAACTAACGGTCGTTATAAATATTCCAAAAAGGGCATTTTCAGGCCCTTTTATTTTGAAGGAAGTTTATGGGACATATTACCTTTAATGCGGTTATGATTAATTCATTCTCTGCATTTACATTTAGTAAAACATCAAGATTCGGTTGACCCAGTTTCTCTTAATTCATTAACGGTGAAAGTTATCAGAATTCTGAAGATAATGTTTAGATTCGATTTCGAATGACTTCAGGGGAAATTGATGTGCTTGTCAAGTCGTTCTGTCATCTGATACACTACTTTTTGAATAACATTTCCTAACGTTTTAGCGGTATTAACGTGTCTAATTCAGAGACAATCGGACGGAAAGAATAGATGTAGACGATCTAGAATATCAAATACAGTTCAAATTTGAGACGGTAGAGAGAAATAAGGATTTAGGGTAAAAGTGGAAATGAGGAGAACATCTTCAAAATAATCATAAATAAAGTTAACCTCGAATCGTCATTAGGGGCATTCACACCTACAGAAAAAAAGTGAAATTCAAATATTTGTTTTGCATCACGATCCAAAAATCCTTTTTTTTTGCGTGTGTGGACAGAATATTTTCACTTTTCTTCGCGATTTGCATCGCGAACCAACTCGCACTAAGTCTTGCGATTTTTTACAGAATAATTGCGATATTTTGCCGGGCGCTCTGTGTGTGAATGGTCTCAAGAATCAAAAATCGATTTATTTAATCACTGGATTCCAAGCGCGCATACATCGTCGAGATTCACGCATGCTTTCCGTCGAGCGAGAATTGTCCTGTGTGTGTATGGTCGCCCCCCAAAAAATCGATCTTTCCATCGCGATCCATTCGCACTAAATTGACATGTGTGGACGGTCGCCCCCCAAAATAAATCAATCTTTGC
>JAVYIG010002242.1:85000-205000 GCA_035222895.1 Strongylocentrotus droebachiensis | reverse complement strand
CTACTTCTGCTTCTTCTTCTACTTCTACTACTTCTTCTACTACTAGTACTACTGCTACTTCTTCTCCTACTAATCGTTTTCTACTACACGACATGTATTGCTTCTTATATTAACTCCATCAATACAAATATTTAAAGTTTGTTTCCACGTCTCTCTTAAAAAATAATGTCACCACATCTAGCACAAGAAGAGACCAGGAGCCATCCCTGATCTGAACGTTCTGCAGTTCCGTAAAGAGGACCCCGAGTTACAGGAAATTATGCGTCCTATCTGCTACAAGCTTGTCCAGAAACAACTTGCTAAGGATGATTGCAAGAGACTCTTCTACTACTGGGGGTTCAAACCTGAACATATTGAAGCCATTGAAACACAGGAAACAGGTGGGAATACCGATATAATGTATAATTATAAAGATAATATGTATGCTAAATGCTGATTACCAACAATCTTTTTCAAGACTACCAAAAGTCCTCTCAGGACTCTCCAATCCTCCCCCCTCTCTCTCACATGTTGCAACCGTTAACCTATTGTTTAATGTGTATGCTGTTTAAAAGACATAATTTACTCGTTGATATTTTACTGACTTGACACAGAACATGACTGTCTACACGATTTCTTTTTGAACATGACCTGATCAATCTGATCAAGATCAGGGTTGGTTTGAATCACAGTTTTCTGCGGATGTGAGTTCTCAGCCCGCGGTTTTATGCACGCCGAGTTACAGACAACGACTTGTCGTCTCAATCCGCTGTCTATAACATTAGATGTAGGTCGGACTAAATGGATATTGCGGTCAATCACCAATACTTGTCTAATATTCCCTACCCTAGATTTGCAATCTCATTAACGAACCTCGAGACTAACCATGTTAGAACCAAAGTATATTAAGACTTAGAGATTCCGGTCAAGTGGTTAATCTTTGTTAAATTTAGTTTAAAGACCGTCAATACTACTGGGCCAGATGGGATTAGACCACACAGCGAGGTCACTAACAGGTGGCTATCTCATTATTACTAAGCTCTCAACTAACATAAGAAAAAGAGGATCATGGGGGACCAACAGGCACCGATTGGGAAAGTTTTCTATATAGAGGGAGCAAGTAGCTACAAGTAGGACAGTGGGGCTTTAACAATCATTAGCTTTGCACCATCTCATAAACATTGTTTTGTACATTGCATTTGCTTTTGAAGTTTTGTTTTTTGGGGGGACTGGCATGACAATTAAGATCAAAACTAAAACCACATTCTTTCGTGAGTGGGCATGATTTTGTGTGTGTGGGTGGGGGAGCGCTCGTGTTTGTTGTTTGTGTCTGCGGTATGAAATATATATACCCTTTGCAAAAATTGTATAAACCAGAGGTGACATGTTTAGAGTTCAATCCAATCCTATTCCATTTGGGAATTCGTAGAGGAAAAATATCAAGTTCCCTTATCAAAGACCCGGGCGAGACCGAAGAAATGGAGAAAAATTGCCCGCCTGAGAGAGGAAAAATCAAATTATTGTTATTGTTTGCAGGCAAACACGCCTGGAAGGAACATGGTTATCGTATGATGTTGATTTGGCTGCATGGACTCGAGGATAACCCAATCAAGGAACTCTACGAAGGTCTTACTAACATTGACTGCAACAAATTAGCTGGTAAGTCGAGCCCCCTTTGCGATACCACCGAGAAAACATTACCAGCGTGGCGAGTTTAGATGCAGCTTTACATTTTTACATTTTATAAGATTAACGAACAAAAAGCACAAAATGGTGTGAGGGCAAGAGCAATTACGAGTTGCGAACTGAGGATCAGTCACCGTGGGAGGCATAAAGTGAATATGAAAAGGAGCAGTCTTCATAAAGCAATTTTGTATGGATCTCTTCGTGATTTTCATCACGTATATTCTTTGAAAAAGCATTTCAAAATAGATTTTGGATTTCTTTACTTTAATGCTGCCCTTTTATTAGCTGTCGTTGTGTGAGAAATGATGATTTGGCCATAACCCCAGGTTCTCTAAACTTCATTATTTTCTTCAGTGGACATCCCACGCTTTAATATCGAGAATCATGAATAATAATATTTTTTCACAACTCTTGCTGTATAAATGTGACCAACTTCGACGGCCTTTTTTAAAGGTTGTATTCATAATCGGCTCTTAGTTTTAGCTTGTGGTAAGCTGAATATTCGCTTTCCTTTTGCCAAGCTTGTAATGAAGTCGACTTAATATTTGCATTACATTATGGTCATGAACTCAGGTTGATGGTACCTGGTGACAGCTAGGAAAACCACTTTGTCCACATATCATATGATTGATGCTCTCTGCATCAAAGGAAACTGTGAAATTATGAAAATGATAAGAGATAAGTTTACAAACAAAATTTGCAACACGAATAATTTTAAGAAAAGTAGAAGAAGTGGGCAACTTTCCTGTAATGCAAGTTTATTTATTACTGATTCAGATATTTAGCCATTATTATGAAGCTTACAAGACTTAAGAAATATTTCAAGTACCCAAGCACTGAAAGATAACGCTGTTGCTCGAAGAAAACACACGGGAGAAACGGCACGTTTCCATGCACTCTTACATTTCAATAATTCGTTTTTAACATCACATGCCAGTACATCATGTATAGCCATAAATGCAAGAAAGATATTTTGCAGGATTTATATGAAGATTCTCAGTCGTCCGAGATGGGAATGACGCAAGTAAGGTATAAGTGTAAAGCACATACATGTACCTTTTTTAACCATGAATAATGAATTGTAACTTCGCCCGAATGTACACACATAAGTTGGATAAGGCGAAATATTTTTGTTGATACGTACTTTATCAAATGTGTATAAATTACGAAGACACTGTATGCTATGTCACGTTGAAAATAAATAAATTGAGACCATCGCTCTAGAAATATCAGTCCGAGGATCGCTGTTGACGGTAAAGAAACAATTTAATCACAGCTTTAGCTGGGTCGATTGACTACGTTATGGGTCCATGGGATACCCCAGTGCTGTAGCTTCTTCTGCATTTATTAAGTTTGTGTACCATTTACGCAATATAGGCCTATATTTTTTCTGATATAATACTTTAAATCAAATAAATATGCTGCCCTGCTTGCGAGGTAATGGATAGTTCGAAGTCTCGATTGCTTTTATATATGTGTATCACACCACCCAATCAATAACGACACTTCGTTGGCTCCTCCACGAAAGTGGGTTTCATAAACTGTGCCATGCTATATCTGCAATATCGGTTAATAAGGCCACGAAGAGACCGATATAACATGTAAAATGTCAACCTCTACAGACATTGTGCCGACTCTTGGTTAAGGGCTAACCACTGCTCTTATAAACCCTGGACAAATAATGTTACCAGGTCAAAATGGAATGACAAATCGGATCTGATGGTATCGACAAACTGTCAAATTGGTTTCTTTGATTTCTCACTATCATCCTATCCGGTAAAGGAACTATTACAACAACGAATGAACGTCCTCGACCCCAGAATGCCATATCTACTTTATGTGTTGCGTGATTTACTTTCATTACTATTCTTATGCCTATTCTGTGTTATTCAAGTTTTTCTTTATATTCTTGTCATCTTTATATCCTTCAGAACAAATTCGAGCCAAGGAGAATAAAAGAGCAGAGGCGAATGGATCCAATTGCTCGCTTTCTTGACAATGTTTCCTTTTACCGATGTCAACGTGACGATGATGTACACGTGTTGTAATCAAATGAAAAACCGATGAAAAACCGAAGGAGAATATTGGGAGAGTGGGTCATAGGAAGAATTGTGCCCGATGTATTGAGAATGTTAACATAACTCATAGAGAGACATGTTACAAGGTACTGATGGCCGTGTATTTCGTCGCATATACTGTGCGCTCCAAGAAAAAAACGAAACCCGAAAATAAACGGTTATTGTGAGAAAAGTATTAGCTGTATAAATTGTATGAAGTAGAAATAATATGCTTTCAATCAGTACTATGATTGCTTTTATCCATACGAATTTCAGCGAGCAACATCGTTTTTAAAATGCCATGTCAAAATCCATTTATGTCACACAGTAACAACCTTATGGTTGCAGGCGGACACGACGTTGGGGAAATGAAAACTTTAAAAGATGATTATCCAAGATTTCCATTGTGTGATGATGTGCATTTAAATTAAATCAACTACTTAAAACAGGGGCAATTAACCCATTTCCAGGATTACAGGGGCGTACAAGCTCATACTCATACTCGTACAAGCTCATCCCAAAATCGATAAATAGCCCTCGGTCGATGAAAAAGTGCCCATTTACTGATTGAAAATGGTACCAATTATGGGATAAAAATGACCTAAAATTATCACGGTTTTTTCTGGCTTATGTGCCCATTGGACCATACCTTCCCCCATTATCAATGTAAGGTGCCCTTTATTTTGATTATTTCGGAGATATTTCCAGACGGTCTGCCTTGATCTTGAAAACGTTTCCAGTTATCATAAATGCCTAAAGCACTCTTCATGGCAATTGCAGTCCCATTTAAGTGCAAAATTTACAGCTTTACCCTAACCATCACAAATATATCTCCACTATCCTTTATTTTAATGTTATGATGATTCCAATTACATTGTCGTCGTTATTACGAGAAAAAGATGAAAACTATTTCCCCATTCGTCTTAAGGTTTAAGAATTCATCATGTTAGTGTTTTTTATGTGCGATTCTAACGTCTTTAACTTTGTTCACTGTGTCACCCAAATTCGGCATAAATGGATTTTGCCATGTCATTTTCAAAACGATGTAGTTCGATGAACCGTGTATCGATCAATAATTCATCAATGTTCCATTGCAAGCATATTACTTCTACTTTATGAAAAGAAAGGGATCTGTGATCATATTGATACAGCTCATTGTTTTTTCACAACATCCATTTGTTTTGGGTTATATTTTTCTGGGACGCAATTTATATTCAAACTGGAAAGCTCAAAGCAAAATGTTAATTATTATGTTGGGTTTAGGGTAATATTGTTTATGAAATAAAACCGTATATTTAAATAACAATGTGTTATGTCGAAGCGCCTGTAGCATTACTTCTTTATGGTTTTTAATGCACAACCATGTCAATTGTGCGGAATGTACCAAAGAAGAATATTTTGAAAACAGATAATAAACAACTTATAATTCGATTTGTGTTGAAAGATTATTGGAAGCAATAGGTGAATATGTTTATTAAAGCGTTTAAAAACATATACTTAACCCCCCTGATTGTCTTCACTATGCTGCATTATGACTAAATACATCCTCAGACCAGCATTTTACGTAAGATTGCCTCCCTTAACCCTGGTAAATGACTTATTGTTCAATATTTTCAAATGAATTATGAATGCGTATATCTGGCTGTTCTGTACAACTTCTGGGCTTAACAGTGATCTATTTATTTGCTTACATTGCTAAGGGTCTTTAGCTTGAGAAACATGTAGAATATTTAAGGAAAACAAAAGTATTATTTGGTCGGCATTTCTTCATGCAAATAAGACATAAGCAGAGTACTAGAGGTCGTTAGCCAGAGAGAGGATTGTATTCCATACAGAGGTAGGAATCGGCCTCATCGGAATCCCCAGGGAAATACTGATATCTGAAGAAGACAATAACCCTGTCTTTCTTTCTTGATTATGTCACCGTCAAAAGAAGGCGTGAGTTGTGTTGCGAAATGTTATTACGACGAGCGCCATATATGTGTTTGAAAATGGAGATGAAAGGCAACACGCTGTCAAAATAACAGCGTCCTTGTTCAAATTCAAAAGTAAATTAGATTCAAAATTGTCACCGACTGTCCCCTAATATGATGTAAAAATCATACAAACACGCATGTAACACAATGGACAGGGAATCCAATTTACATACAATGCTAGTTCCATATTTGGACAGACTATTGCAATTCCTACAAAATTCAGAAATGGCGCTTGGATTGGCTATTAACCGTTACATTTTGTACACTCTAAAAACTAAAATGTTAAATGTCAATTTAAAAGGGCCGAGGAGTGACCACTCTTTCAAAATGTCAGATTGTTTCTTTTAACCTGCTAGATTCAACCTTTATAGTTTTGAATCCAGCATGTTCAAAGTGTTAATCTACCATTTTGAAAGAGTGGTCACTCCTCGGCCCTTTTAAATGGTAATTTAACATTTCAGTTCTTAGAGTGTAGGGAAAAGGTGTGCGCGCGGTGTTTGTTTGTTTGAAATGGTCGGGTGTGAATACAATGTTATTCCTTACAATATTCACCAAGTATTATAAAATGTTCAAGGACACAATGAAACCTCCATATCTTGAAAAGAACTTACTCACAGGTATCGCTGCCTTGAATTTAAAAAAATTGAATTATTGTTTGCCATATCAACTTCAGTAAAAAGCAGGTCCTTAGGTCATGTGAGAGAAGATATACGTCAAGTCACGGGGATAACGGTCGAGAGGGATTTTCCCCCGCCTTGCCAATATTTTTCTTGTGAAATCAACCTTGCTAGCAATAATAAATGTCTCTTGATAACATGACAATAAAATTTAGAAAGATATCATTAAGTTCCTGAATTGTATAACAAACGATTTTTTTGCAGCATGATCTATTTTTTTTCTTCATTTTTCATGTTTACCCATTTAATACAACACTCAAATAATGTATCACTTTAGCAATTTTTAAATATTTTTCTATTTACTTCAGTATTGTGTTTTGAGATATGATTATACATTTAAAATAAAACAAAACTAATGGTGAAAAGTTATTTAAGAAAAAAAAACACAACACCACTCTGTACATGTGACAAAGAGCTTTCTAGAATCTGATAGGAGAACTGCCTTTGGTCATCGAATGACCGATCAGAGGGGTCAGTATTAAAGCAGGTCATCTCGTCTTCCATCTTATCAAATAAATTGGTCACTCTAGAAGATTGCATGCTTGGCGTCAGTCTGAAAATGAAATAGAAAAGGGAAGTGTTTTCAAATCTTTGTATGAGCAATTTATATGAGCAAATCGCACGTACAAATATAAAAGTCCAAAAAACAAAATTGAAAAGATCGATTTATTTTCTCCTTAATATCTAACGTAGTATTGCAACTGAGGGATATGATGTACCTAAAGCAAATCGGTTGACTGATGTGTGCAGGAAAATTAAACTATGCTATACATGTATTTCGATTTATATTTCCTTATCTAGGACAAAAGTATCAAAATGATTGTTATTCATACACGTACGTCTGATGGCATTGGGTAGGTACAGTTGTTATACTAATTTCAAATCGAGCATAATGATGAATGAAGTAATGGTTTTGTTATTTTACCTCATAACTGTTGTGCAATATCATTTAATTGTCCCATTTAATATACGTTTGTTCTGATTATTTCTTTTTCGTTTTGGGGGTATTAACTTGATGTAACTTTCTCTGACATCGTTGAAACCGGCCTAATGGATTCCAGGAGTCAGGCTTTGACATGGACTCAAAATCACTGTGCATAAGAAAATAGTAGGATACATGTTGTTATCCACGTTAGAGTTATCGAATGAAAAAGTATTCATCAATGTTTGAAAGTTGTGCACTATATATTATTCAAGTCAAATATTTATATGTAAAGTATGTTCATATATTACCTTATTTTCTTGCTCATTATGTAATGTATGAGAATAAACGTGAGAAAAGCATTGTTCCGTCTCAACATTGTCTACAGTCCGATATTGTTATATACTTGTGAATTATTTTGTTTTATCAGACAGACTGGAAAATTGCTAAGAGATATGTTTTAACAGTTGATTCTTATGTCATTTCAAAACCGATATGTATGTTTTAATATGATTTTGATATTAATTTATTGATTTTTCTGTCCAAATAAAGTGAGAAATGGAGACCCGAATAGGCACAAACCAAGAACGTGTGAATAAATCAGAATATTGAATTTCAAAAAAAATTGTTCTAATTTGATTTCTACCCAATATAGATGTAGGATATTGGACACTCTTATGAAATCCCAAGAGTTTTCATAAATCAGTCCAAATTCAGACGAGATAGACGTTTGTCTTCTTTTGCATAACTGTAAACATCTCTGACCTAATAATTTCGGACATTGTAATTCCCATCGGATACTGAACAAATACAATACAAACTATTGTAAATAAGGAATATTTTCACGCATGCGCACTGTTCCGTGAAACATGTCTTCGACTAGAATTTTGTTTCTTCTCTCATGTAAGCTGAATTCATTAAGAAAGTGAACAAGGACAATATGGCTTACTTGGAAGCAGATGGACCGTTATGAATATCGGCTTATTTCAGGCAATACCGTCGTTTCTATCATATATATGCGTGGGAACTCCAGCATACCTCTCCTATAGAGAATCTTTGACATTATATTTTCCTCTACAATACATACTTTTTAAATCATAAATCTATTTCTCACCTATTATCATTTCAGCACCAAAAAGAAATTATTTGACGGGAAAGAATCTACAATGATTGTAAAAGCGGTTTCAGTTTGCAGTGAAAATTCAATAATTATGTCTGCTATGTTCATATGAACCAACACAGAACTTTTGATTACCAACATTTTGCCAAGTTACATTTGGTCAGTATTAACAAAACACAATCAATAGCAGGTGATTGAATTTGAAACGTTACTGCAGGGTTAAAAAATAAACCACAAAATCCTCGACTTTATCAATATATATTATTATACTTTTAAAATCCTCAGGGCCCAGTCCTACATTTTCTGATTTCTTAGTTCCTGGAAAAACCTACAAAATTGTCCGGCAAGCACATCCTACCCTACTTCTCGTTACTTTATCACGGCCTGTGTGACTTCCGCTCGATCCCTGTGTACATGCGGTGACATATTTCTAAGACATCGAATCAGAAATGTTGACGCAAAACCCGAGAGCTTGACTTATAAAATGCATGACTGCTACAGACGATGAAGACATCAAGAGAGCATGAGCAAATATGACGGAAGAAATCATACATACAGTTGACGCCCCATGGGTTCTTTCACCTATGTAACTCGAATCGTTGATTTTTCCCTCGAACTCATTATTATTATTATTCTATCCGCCACAGTTGCACAAAGAAATAACACGTGGCCAAGTGTGAAGCTAGGGTAAGACTGGGGTTTCGAGAGAATCGATGAAATCAGAGCTTAATCGCTATTTGGATGAAAATAAATGAGGATGTTCTAGAAAGAGCTCCCTTGTGGGACACACAGAGAGAATGATGAATAGAAGGAGAGGACGAAAAAGATAGAGGGGTAGCCTATATATTAAAGATGAATAAAATGAAACGGGAAGGGATAGATGGGATAGGGAGGGGAAGAGATAACGAGAGAGAGAGAGAGAGAGAGAGGGGGGGGGGGAGGGAGGGAGAGAGAGAGGAGATGGAGATAGCATAGCAGGAGTTTAAAGATTGGGCGAAAGAAATGTCTCAAATAAACTGCAGGGAAAATTGTAAGGAGACGGAGAGGAGAAAAAGAAAATGGGGCGTTAGCGCTAGAAAGAGAGAAGAAAAAAAAGAGTGTTCTTTAATGAAGAGAAAGCACACACATAGAGTGAGAGAGAGAGAAAAAGCAGAGTGAAATAGGGAGCAAAGAGAGACAGACAGAGACAGAGAGAGAGAAAGAAGACACAGAGAGAGTTTCCATAATGATTCCAGGAGGATAAAAACGTATGAACTATTGAAGACCAGAAAAAGGAAAATGCATATTCACTACACAATTTATATCTTTAAAAAGGTAAATTACGTGAAGGGTACTAAGTGAAAAGACGAACGCGAGAGAATACAATGATAATAAATCCTTGACATGTTTCAGGAGTGGATGTCGCGAAAAATCTTGTTTCATTAAGAACAAGTAGTTAATTACCTAATGACAACCGTGCGATCTCTCATTAGCTTCAAATTGACCTCCATCTATAGTTCAATGTCATTCAGAGTATAATAAGTGCAACGTGTTCTACGACGTGTAACGTTGATCATAATAGAAAATAGGATATGATATTTAGAACGTGTAGATATTTCTCAAGCAGGCTAGAAGAATAGATGCTCTATCTTGCATAATTATGTAACATGTTTGGCTGACATTTAAAGCAAAGTGAAATGTCATAAACTTAAACATGATTACGAAGAAATACAAAGTCGATCTCCGACTCAGATTTTGTCCTCTTTAGCTTATTTAATTTTATTTCACTCACAACAATCATACAAAATACTGGATACACATAAATGTTCTTTACATGAGCATATCAATAAGGCTAACTTTATTCTGTTTATACAATGGGAAGGGATAGTTGCCTATAATCCTCTGCATATTTTCCAGGTAATATCACGTTTAATTTATGTTTATATGTTTAATTATACATATTTTCGCTCTCAGAGTATGAGATATGATTTTCATAGACGTCAGAGGTTTACAAAGAATAAGCATTTGCTAATCTATTGGGGTTTTTTCTCTTCATGTTTACCCATTTGATACAACAGTCCAATTATGAATTTTGATAATAGCATATACTTTTATGAAATAAATTCAAATCACGGTTTTCCCTTTTTTTTTCTTTCAGTATTTTCAATACATACATTTAATGACAGTGATGTCCTCGTCAGTAAATTCTACTTAAAAACGTACTTGTTATTAGAAATAAAATTGATTACAAAACAGATTTGTAAAGCAAATGTTTTGCCATTTGTTATGTTAAACCATCACAAGGTAATTCACACAGGGAACGTGGAGCAGATGATTTCCTCTCAATTGTTTGATGGCGATTATTTTCTCATCCTTTTTTTTTGTAAACAATGGGCTTAATTATCCTGCGAATTTACTTGATGTAAATACCTTGAGAACATTAATTGAGTCATATGGAAAGATTTATCATTCAATTAGGGACATTAATGGGAAAACACAAATCCCTGGTTGATTCAAGTTTTAATGTTTGGTAAAATGCTTTTACAGATGTCCGTTGGGGGGGGGGGGGGATCTCATTTATGGCAAAAGTTTTCATTTTCATACGAACGCAAAACATTCGAAAGAGTTATGTACCATATATGCAAGGAGAGTATTAAAGCCTGAATATCAACGATATGCATGCCTCGGGGGATAAAATAATACTCCCCAATACTTGGTTAAAGACTTCGATGAAAAAACGTTTTAAAATGAAACATTTGCATAAGAATTTGAGTAGGTAATAGTCCTGTAACTCGGATAAAAGCGTAATACAGCGATGAATTTTCTGACGCAAAGCCCCCAGTGGAATAGCGTTACACAGAGTTTATGCTATTAAGCAGAGAAATCCAAAAAGATGTCACGCAGAACCATGCCAATAAATCACTTTAGAGCGTCCAACGTAAGACCTTCTACTCTTTTTTTTGGTCAAGATTCAATCGTCTAAAATCTAATCGTGAAATTAGATACAATCTTTGTTGAAAATATTACCTAAAAGAAGAAAAGAAACTTTTTCAATAACATATCGATATCTATACCTCGGGGGAGTGTTAGGGTTTTGGCTGAACTGAATTTTGAAATGAGCGTGTAAGAAGAAATATAGGATCATATTACTGTGCGGCGTATACACGGGTCCAAGACCCGGCAGTAATGGCGGAAAAAACGGTATCGTTACGCCATTTAGAGTTTGAAAGAAGGTACGTGTACGTATAGGAGAGGTGAAGCTTGTAGGAGGATTATCATCCCAAGAGAACCTCTTAAAATCATAAAAGAGATGATTTTTGTATCCAATGAAGGCATGCATGCCGTGTACGTGCACGTGACCTGAACGGCAGTGTGCGCCATGTTTCTACAGATCAAAGCTGCTCCCTGTTTTAGAGTACAGCTTTTTCGAACTTCTTTCTCCGAAAATTAGAATGCTGATTTATGAAGAAATCTAGCAAAAAGCCAAAAAAGTAGGCTCGTACAAGCTTTCTGCCAGCCACCAGGGAACGAATTAACTACAAAAAGTGGCCGGCAGGTAGTCTTTCAATTTTTGCCTTGCCTTTTTTTCGCCAAAACTTTGGATTGGAAACCATTACCCATCATAGCACCATCGCTAGAAACCGTGCTCAACTTCTTTCTTAACATTCTTCTGTTTTCAGCGTCTTTCAAAACATCCACCGAATTAAAGCAGTAGGCTTATGTCTGGTAATAGGTATGTGTAAGAAAATCTTATAAGATAACAACCACTGGAACTGACACAGAATTTGGACAGAGAACAATGGAGGACGCGCAATGGCTCAGTGGTATATAGAGCAGTGGTCTTTAAACTGGGAGGTCCCGGGTTCGAAACCAATTCAATGCGCTTGTGCTCTTTGGTAAGGCATAAATCTTCATTACCAAGTCCTTCGGAGAGGACTTAAAGCCGTCGGTCAGTTATTTGATTAACATTTTCTGTCCATGGCCTTCTTGTGGTTGCTTTATCTATGCCTGTTCATTGATTAAAAAAAATTAATGATGTAGTTTCTTTGTCAAATAAAATAACAATGAGATTCATCATCATCATCATCAACATCAGCATCATTTTTTCCAGTGTTGTGTATATTATGCTCAAATATATGGCTCAGAGAGTATTGAGACAGCGATACAAAGAAAATAGACTATATATATATATATTTATATCCTGCATCAAAAATTTGTTGGCTTCTGATTGGTTGAGAGCTCGTCACATGACCAAAAATATTTGAGCTATTTTTAGAAAGTACTATATGAGAGTACTATTTTGGTTTACTATTTGGGAGTTTAAAAAAAAAGTGATTTTTTTTGTTTTGAATTGAATCATTTTTTTTTTTCAAATCTTAATTTAATGAAAAAAAATATTTTAAATCTTTTTAGATAAAAATTGACCTTTTTTTTAATCTAAATTATTTTTTCCCAAAAATGTTTTTTTTTTTTTTTTTTTGGTATAAATTTTTGATGCAGGATATAAAACAAATATACCATGCCTTGTATTCGATGTACTGGTTAAACTATGGGCCTCGGTGACTCCAAAAGTACCATTTGCTTCGGGGCTGCGCCCCTCAGCAAATAGTACTATTGGAGTCACCTCTTGCGCATAGTTTTAACCAGAACCTCTCAAGGCAGTGTATATTTGTATAATATATATATATATATATATATATATATATATATAGGAATATAGAATATAATAATAATAATAATAATAGTACATTTATAGAGCGCAAAAACTATCCAACATTAGGTATATATTCTACTGCGCTACAAGAGCTCCTGATATGCTTAGATTTACGGTACAGTTAATTAAAAAGAAATGTTTTCAGTTTTGACTTAAAGACGTTTACAGATGGTGATTTCCTGACTTCAAATGGCAAGTTATTCCAGAGTTTTGGGGCTGCACAAGCAAATGCTCGATCACCTAGCGTTATTTTTGTTTTGATAGATGGGATCTGTAGCAACAAAGTATCTCGGGAACTGCGCAAGTTGCGATTGTGTTGATTAGGTTTGAAATTCAACAGTTCTTTGATATCAGTGGGAGCTTGACCAAGAAGTGCTTTATATACAATCAGCAAGATCTTGAATGTTATTCTCTGGCGTACTGGTAACCAATGTAGATTTCTTAAAATTGGGGTGATCCGTGTGAATTTAGAACAACCACAGATCAGCCTTGCACAGGTGTTTTGAACCCGTTGCAATCTCACTATTTGAGAGTCAGGGATCCCATACATACAGTAGACCATTACAATAGTCCAACTTATTGGTGATATAATACATGTACAATGTCTTTCGTAATGTCCTTATCTAAATATTTACGAATACGTCTGAGATTATAAATCATGTAGCATGCTGATTTACAAATATTTGTGATGTGCTCTCTCATATTCAAATTCGAATCGAACTGTACTCCGAGATTTCTTGCACTAACAGATGGTTCTATTACAGAGTCTCCAATTGATACACTGTTTAAGTTGATATATTTGATCATTATTTATATAAGGCTTCCAAGTGGTGCAATAAATCAGTGTATTTAATAGCTTTAGCGCAATACCCGGAGGACTGATCAATATTCTTTTCGTATTGACCAGTCATCCGGGAACTTCAACTATCGATATCGATATCACACGAAAACAAAGCCATATTTACCGAAGTAAATAACATTTTGTTATTTCGCTAGTCAGCCTGATATAGATAATAATAATAATATTCTATGTCTTTGTTTTCGTGTGATAAAAGAATATATTGCTCTCGCCGTGACAATACTGGGCTCGTCTTCGACTCGTCCAATATTGTATAAAATAACTCTAGCAATATATATTTGTGTCACACTCAAAGCCTTCCAATATTATATAAGGATCACTAAAGTGGGATTAGCGATTTCTGGTTTATACCCAAGTCCAGTCGGTGAGGGGTCGATCTTGAGGTAAGACTGGCGTATAACAATACAAACAATTCACCCTCTTCTCCCCAGCTCTCTCTATCTCCGTCCCTTTTATCAACATCCTCTCAATATTTCCTCAAAATAATGTAACATATAATTTTGTCTAAAATTGTGATTCATACAATCTGGAAATCAAGTCGATATGAAAGCCTTCTAAAGGTCATGACTATCTATAAGCTTGCGGCTAAACGATTATCTTAGAAATGAATGATATAGGCTTGAGACAAGTTCAAATGGACGCCATATATATTCAAAATGCAATAAGGAACGCGAGAACAAACCACAATCTAATAAGTGTCGCGTGTCACATTGATCCGTGGTAATGACTCAATAACGTAATATGAAATAACAAAAACATCTCAAAGACATTGAACCTTGTTCTTAGCGATAGCTTTCCTTGGAAATGGAGAAAGGAAACTGTCAGCATCGTGGCCTGAAGTTACAACTTAAGATGAAGCATCCATCCCGAATGCAGGTGTGCGAGAAGAGTAGTGGTTTATAGGCCATTGAAATTTGGAAGATGTTATTCTGAAATGTTGATTTCATAGTTAATAGGAGTAATCTATATTTTGAGTGTTTGAAGTCATCAATCCATTACGAATATAGAGTACTTTTTTGCTTACAGTAAAACAACAGTAAAACAAGAAAGGTGTGCGTGAATGAATCCGATGACCGGGGTAAAAATACCCCCCCCCCCTCCCCACTCCGGGGTCGCGGAGAGACCGCATGCGTGTTCCCGAAATCTCCGGTAAAGGGGTACTTTTTCGCGCGACAAAGTCCGGTATTGACTTTCACACCGGGGATAGAGGTTGGGGGGGGGGGGGGAAGGTGCTTTCAAAGGGAGGGAACAAGCATACGCCTACTCTAAATATCACTGAGTGGGAGGGGGGATGATATCTGTAAAGCGCTTATGCCTGGATTACATTTGTCCCGGGCGCCGTACGATAAATTAGTCTACGATTTTTCGTAGACATCGTAGGAGGCTACGAGCTACGATGTTTGTGTTTACATTATCTACGAGCATCGTGCCATTTATTGTATTGGCCCTCGGGGGG
Source organism: Strongylocentrotus droebachiensis (assembly GCA_035222895.1). Taxonomy (NCBI): domain Eukaryota; kingdom Metazoa; phylum Echinodermata; class Echinoidea; order Camarodonta; family Strongylocentrotidae; genus Strongylocentrotus; species Strongylocentrotus droebachiensis. The sequence continues at coordinate 189,575 of JAVYIG010002242.1, read as the reverse complement.
CAGGCCAGGGCAAATCCGTACAGAGGCTGTTTGGAGATTGTACGGAAATCGTGCAATTTGAATGCAGTAGCCGTGCAGTCTCCGCAGCCTCCGCACGGAAATCGTACGGAGCCCGTGCAGCTTCCGTGCAAAGATGACTGCTCAATATCACGGATACTGCACGGGCAGCGAGCAACAACCTTGCGATAGCTGTGCAATGGCCGTGCGAATGCCCCACGAGTCTACAATCTCTGTACGATTTTTTTTTTGCCCCCATGTTCACCTAAAAATCGTACGTTTGCTGCACAATCAGTGCGAGGCCTCCGGGCGATGCCCGTGCGGGGATTGTGCAATTTCACCATGTATACGGGCTATGGGCTTACGATTTTTTCAAATTTGTTTAACTTCTCGCGAAACAAAATCGTTAAGGCTGCGGAGTCCGTGAATCCGTACGAAAATCTCACGGCCGCCTCCTGCCTCCGCACAGAGGCCGCACGGAAAAGGGGATACGGGCAGGATACGGGCTCCGTAGACTAATCGCAGGCCAAATGTAATCCAGGCATTAGATACGGTATTCCTTATTAAGCGCTATACAAATCGAGCTTATTATAATTGTTATTATCAGCTTTTATGCAACATCAGGTCTCGCAATCTATAATTGTAGGGACATTCATGGATTCAAATTAATGACCAATAGGCCATTTTCGTAATGTAACCCTATTTAATGCTCAGGTCTTTGTTTAGTGCCTCAATACAAAATATTTCTTTCACCTGATAAGAATAATAGTATTTAAATAGTCAGAATGCAAACTGCATATAAAGTGTTGCTAGGTAGGTCAAGCCGAAATTGTTGTCCTACCTGGCAACAACTAATGCATGCAGTTCGAATTCTGTCTATTGAAATACTATTATTCTTATCAGGTGAATGAAATAATTTGTATTGAGGCACTTCACAAAGACTTATGCATTAAATTTGGTTACATTACGATAATGGCCTATTGACTCATGCTGAGTTCATGATTTTCTACTTAATAACAGCATGATACTGATAGAGCCATACAACATAATACATAGCAGTGACCCCCCCCCCCCCCCCCCCCCCCCCCCCCCTCCTCCGTCCTTTCAACGTGCATGCATTGATCTACAGGTCTGGAGACTTCTACTCGAAGTTCAGTATTCATGGTAGTTTCTGCTACTGGACGCTTCGCTATAATTACATTACCATACTAACTTAATTATACATTAATTGATAATACAAACCTCTTGGAAATGACATTTACGTGACCGAACTAAGTTTATATACATTTTCCTTTGTGGAATCTTTTAAACGACCTTTGCCAATGTTTGCGCAAATTACGAATTGTATTGGGTAAATATAAAGATCTGAATATAAATAATAAGACAAGGGTAAGTGTCTGATTGTGATCCTGCACGTGGGAAACCTGAAGATCAGATTAATAAAGGAGTAAAACAGAGAAAAGGGAAGAGGGACAGGGAAAGAGAGGAGAGAGAAAGAGAGAAAGAGAGAGAGAGAGAGAGAGAGAGATAGATATATAGAAAGAAGGAAGAGGAAACGAGAATAGAGAGGTGGAAAAGAGAGAAAGACATATTGACTTGACGCCTGTTGATGCCTGCCTCTTAATTTTTTCATTCTAAAAATGTCGTGATTGTTGACGACTGCAACGACGACGTTGAAGATGATGATGACTGTGGTACTCAGCAGCACCCCATTACCCATTTCCTTGTTAATATCACCATCCACCATCATCGTCTTCATGAACGTTATCATCATCGGTGTCCTCATCATTCTCGTCATCATGATCGGCGTCCACATCATCATCGTCATCATTATCATTATTATACATGTATATTAGCATCATCGCGGTCATCGCAATTTCCATATTCTAACCATTTTATTTCTCTCGCTAATTCATATTCTTCATTGTCTTTGATATCTAATAATTCGATCTTTGACAAATACAAAACTGTACAATTCATAGCTTTCTTCCAATAATTTACATAAACATCTGCGTCTGTTATAGTTACAAGATCATAAAAGGTTGTTGTAGTTCAGTTGGCGATACACTGATTGCATATCACCCTCTTGGTTACTCGATCTTCCGTCCCTTCAGGCGACCAACCAGGTACAAAAGGAAGTTGACAAAAATGAAAGGTTGATTCAAAATACGACACCGACGTTCCCTCTGCTCGACCGGTTAATCGAACACAGTTCTTTGGATATGGTCTATTTTTAACACTGTCAAAAGCTGAATGAAATTGGTTTATACAAAAGTGACACTAAGCACGGTACACGGGGACGAGTCAATCAGCGAAAGTAAACTCATCATCACGATCACATTTCAATAATATATTTATATGATGTTCCTTAAAGGATGGCTTGCTTGATGTGGAAAGGTGTTTGGGAAAAGGAAGGGTGGATAAAAATAGACCGTGAATGGAAAAATGACGTTTTCTCGCCCCTGTTCGCTCAGCATGATACAATCATTTCATTTGCACGCTGCCCTCCCAACTAGTCATCTTACACGGAAGGTTCTTCCCCTGTTCGACTATTGATTCAAGGGTGTTAGGTCGACAAAGTGAGATCACTTCAAGGAATGATGGAAGAATCAATTGTGAATCCTTTGACAGTCAGATACAGGGGCAACAACACGGAGAAGTTCAGTGAGTACAAGAGGCGTTCACATACACCGCATCCCTCAGCACTGGGCGGCGGCGGTGTTGTCAAGTTATACAATATACAGTGTGTCACAGTCATTAAGGTATCCCCTGTCCAAATCATCAATGTTAACATTAATCAGCCATGCGGAAAATCAATCGTGCGATTGAAATCACATAAAGTGTAATGAAAACAATGAATAACAATCCCGAATGTAAAAGTCTGCGAAGACGGGGTCTGGTGAAGACGAACATTATTATTTAGCTCTCATCTATTTTATCGCTATGTATAAGAATATCTTAAAAAGGCCTCGTACCCAAAATATGACCAGAGATAGTTTAATGTAAACTAAATTTTGATGCCACATAATACTGTGTGTGTAGTTCCTTATACCCATATATGCGTGCATTCGTTTGCCATTTTCAGCAATTTCGGCCACTTGTTTAATTTGTATGGTTCCAAACTCTCAGCACACAATTATCCTTATTAATCAAATGGTCAATCTATCATTCCTAATTAACTTTTATCCATTTTCCCTTTTTTCTATACGATGCGTATGGCATGAGAAGGACTATCAAGAATTTGAGATTGCGGGCTTCAATTTACCAGGGGGGTATTTCACAAAGATACTTAGTTGCACTTATCTCTAAGTTGGACTTAACAATTATGGAAAGCCGTTAGCATCTATGAAAATATTTTTGTAAAAGTTATTGTAAAAGGCACAAAATGTTGCTTCAAATCATTCATAGTTTTTATCATCAAGGAGACTTCATGTTCTTGATGTGGAATTTATAAAAGTATAAAAAATACTTTAATTTTCGCTTTTGAATATATAGGGAGGCGTTACTACTTCAACCAGAAGGGATTAGACCGCCCAGCGAGCCAGCGAGGTCATTGTGACAGGTGGCTATCTCATTAACTCAGCTCTCATTTAACATAAGAAAAAGAGGATCATGGGGGACCAACAGGCACCGATTGGGGAAGTTTTCTATATAGAGGGAGCAAGTAACTTCAAGTAGGACAGTGTGCCTTTAAGACTACAACTGGCTCTCCTTAAGTCCAACTTAGAGTTAAGTTTGACTCAGGATCTTTTTGAAACACCCCAGGAGTCCAAGGAAACTGCACTCACCCAAGGACAGCCACGACGATGTGAACACGTTTGATAGAGGCTGATTGGGAGGATGATGTGCTTACCAGAGCTTTGTTAGTCTTACCCACCCCTGGAGATGATCATGATAGGCTTCTGATGATGTGTCTATCAATATTTAATGAATAGAAAGCATCCAGCATTTGAGGGTTAGAAATCCAATCATCACATGGAAAGGTCGATGAAAAGAGAGCTGTTACTACTCATGATATGCACTATCATTAATGTTATGCCTTGGTGTTAGAGCATACTATTGGATCAATCTTGTCAAATTTGCTATTTCTTCTTTATTATTTGATTCAATTCAATTCAATTCAAAGTTTATTCAACACTCTTCATAAACAAAATGAAAACATACAAATACAGAATGGCATAATAAAAAAGAAAGAAAGTGATACCAAATTACAATGGCAATTTATAAGAGCATTGGGGTAGGCAGAAGGTAGGGATTCCTTATATGAAAGCCTACCCCTAAAAACACACATAGAGGGGAAACAAGAAACAAGAAACAAGAACAAAAGAACAGAAAAAAAGACATACTAAAACATACTATCATGTACGATCAGAGTAAAAAAAAAGTGTCATAAGAAAGATGTTAAAGTAAACTACCGTTTATCTTTATATTATGAGTAGCATACAAGATATACTCGAAAAAATAATGGGACAATTAATGAAAAGGAAAGAAATAGAAAACTGGAATAAAGGATTGAAAGGAATGTAGATCTAACAAAGTAAACATATTATTATATAATTGACCATAACAGTAAGATGATAACAAAAATGGTAAAAGCATGACATTATCGTCCAATGTGACAAAGTAATAGTCATGTACGCAGCATCTATGTTCGACACTCTGATACGTTACCATCTAATGCTGATTTCAAGTGAAGATAGGATAATATATCCTGTTCCTTTCTTTAATGCTTTCTGTTTCTAATGCTTTCTGTTTCATCTGAAATCGCTACACAAAACAAATTCAGCCCCTCGTTTCTTCAATGCATTACTGTATCCAACTACGAATTCAAATTCAACGAACTTAATCTATTTTACCTGTTTAATCTGAAATCGCTACACAAACCAATACAACCCTTCCAAAAACAAACAAAACTTATAAAGGGAACAAAACGAAACGAACACACACGCACACATGCGCGCTCACACCCGCACCCACACACTGGCATACGCACATACCCCCATACACACGCAAAGGTTAGCTTGAACGTAGAAATCTTAATAGAACTGCCTCTTCAAATTATGGACATTGATAACATTTTGATGACTGTCGGTGCCGATGTTAGGCCAACATATTATTATTAAACAGTACTTGTAATTACCCCAATGGCCTTGCTAGGATATCTTTTCGGTTACTTTCAAATTCGAGGGTATAGGCCTTTGGTTAAGTTGTATGCACAAACCCTTGTCACTCCCTGTGCGTATATAAAGTGTCTGCACTGTGCACTGATGTTTTGATAGGGGGCGGTTTCCCTCCCCCCAATAAACTTCAAACGTGGTTTATTTCTAATTCAATACCATGATTTACAAATGCTTCTGAAATGGCATGATTTTTCCCTGAGCTTCCGGGGGCTCTGCCCCCTGGACCCCACCAAGGGCCCTTAGGCGAGCCACTGGTTGCTCATCTGTCGGTAATTCAATGCCTACAACCCCTGAGCTTCTGGGTCTCCGCCCCCTGGACCCCACTCTAATTAGTGACCTGCCAGTGTCACAAATAAAGTATCAAAATATGCTCATCTGACAGTAATGAAATGCATATAATCTCTCTTTGCCCCCTGGACCCCACGCCAATTGACGCTCCACTTGCTTTGCCCGCTTTGTTCTACCTGATCATAAATACTTAAGCCCCCCCCCCTCCACTTAAAAAAAGTTTCGCGGGGCCTGCATGTAAAATGTTAGATTGGTGGTGATACGGATTTTTGTTCCCCCCAATCGTTTTTGCTCATTGCGCCAGTGGCACTGTGAGACTATGCTGATGGCATACTGCATAGGCTCTGCACTTTGCTGATTCGGTATTGTGGTAACATGCCAAATTAGAGTCTGTTCCTGCAGACTCGTCTTTGGTAATTAGTATGTAAACATAAAGAGAGAGAGAGAGAGAGAGAGAGAGAGACTGGGGATTGGGGGGGGGGGGAGTAGGAGGCCGTATAATTAATGAAGGAGTGAGAGAGTTCGAGACGGAGAATACAGAGAGAAAACATGAGCCAGCTGTACAGTTTTCGAATGTGTTACTTCGGGCATAGCTCAACTTTCAATAATATCAAATGTGCTAAAAACCAATCTATTAAAAAAAAAACAGGAACTTAGCCAGGAAGTATATTTCCTGTTATTTTCCGCAACATCCACTAAACAGTGAGGGGCATCTAAAAATAAACCATCTGCATCTCCGCTAGGTGTGAGGCCTCATGAATAGAATAAGTATTACTGATCGTAGAAAACACACATTAGTGATGTGGTGATATTCACACGTAAAAGGGTCAAATAAAACTGATCTATTTCTGAAAATTGTTCATTCACATTTCGATACAGGCAAATTAGAGTGATATGTATCATCGCACAATTTCGTTCTCGTTTATGCAATATGCATTATGATTTGTTTTTAATTTAGGACTGCCGCTTTGACCGATCATCATACCTAACCACACGGGTCCAATTTCGCCGGGTGAAGGGAGGGGGGTGGGGGGGGGGGGGGGAGGGGAGCCTGACGACTCTTACCGAATATGAACTTTCCTTTTTCTACATTTTGCGAGAGAGCTCAAATTGTATCACTTTAATCTGATAAAAATGTAAGATTACCATCACAATATAGCTACCCGAATAATATTAATTTAATTAATTCATAAATTAATGAATTGATTGCTGAATGGTGGAATGTGGGGTGGGAGGCTTTAACCTGTCATTACCCCCCTCCTTACTTCCGCCTCCTTCGCCTGTTGTCCTCATTTTATATATTATATTGGCAACTGTTCTATTTCGTTAATACCCGAAATGTCTTTACAATTCGAAATTTATAAAGCGCCGACATCAAAGAAGGAATAGGACATGTGCTACTGGCTGCAGGTCTGGGATATTAATCGTCTAAAATTGGTTAAGGTCCGCTAGCAGCCAAAGGACTATTCATTTACTATTCTATCTATGCCTGGAGCTTTAATCTATCTAGCTGCTGGGATCACGAGCAAGGTGAACCAAATATTCTCTAAAGGTGTGAGGAGGCTTCGATTAGAGTGGATGACTCTGGACATTAGTTTTAAAGGAATTATTGTACGACTGACCGGTCGTTGTCCTGTCCGTGCAGAATTTATTGAAATGCCGCTGTTGAAGTTGTTATCCTTTCACTTATACTCACGGAACAGTACTATAGTTCCATGGCCCGGATGTGCCCTCAATCGAGTAGAAGAGAGAGCGAGAGAGAGAGAGAGAGAGAGAGAGAGAGAGAGAGAGAGATGGAGATATAAAGAGAAAGAGAGAGTGAGAGAAAGAGAAAGATATATATATATATATACCCATATATATATATATATATATATATATATATATAATGAGAGAGAAAGAGAGAGAGAGAGAGCGAGAGAGAGAGAATATGTAAAGAGCGATGTGGCATTTCCTTGAAATACGTCGATATTCGTTCTACAATCGAGTAGAAGAAAGAGAAAGAGAGAGAGAGAGAGACAGATGGAGATAGAGAAAGAGAGAGAGAGAGAAAGAGAAAAATAGAAAGAGAAAGATATAAGTATATAATGAGAGAGAGAGAGAGAGAGAGTGAGAGAGAGAGAGAGAGAGAGATTTAAATATGTAAAGAGTGATGTGGCATTTTCCTTGAAATCACGTCGATATTCGTTTCACACAAATTTGAATTATCTAACTTGTTATTATAAGCTTAAATTGTCAACAATTAACTTTTTTTCTCAGAGTGAAATATAGAGAGGTGATTGAGTACAGAAATAAAATCAGGTATAGTCATACAAAAGAGCAGTTGCGCTTAAAAGGTCAACTAAAAAGAAAACGACAAGAAAGGGCAATTATGACGAATAGGTATGCTATCAATGAAGAATGAGCATCCATCGTTACTATGAACAATGTCATTGGCTGCTTCAAAAAGGCACTTATCTCTGAAAACAGAATGCCACTCAACGTAAGCTTTTCATTGAGAAAATGCAGTTGTACTCCAATCAAGAAAAATTATGTATATGGCTGAATGTAAACATCAAGATGAAATAAAAGTCAGAGTTAATATATGAGTTACACGAATTAAAACAGGAATGATGCATGTGATTGGATCAGAGAGAGTGAGTGTGTGATTGTTTTAGGGTTGGTTTATGATTGTCAGAGGGAGATGGAGAAGGTAAAGTGGGAGGGGGGGGGGGGGGGAAGGGAGTAGAAAGCAGGTGATCTGCCGAGAGGGAGAATGAGTTAAAAACAGTGAGACAGAAAGTTGGATATTAATAGAAGAGAAGGAGAGAGAGAGAGAGAGAGAGAGAGAGAGAGAGAGAGATAGAAAGAGAGAGAGAGAGATAGAAAGAGAGAGAGAGAGAGAGATAGAAAGAGAGAGAGAGAGAGAGAGAGAGATAGAAAGAGAGAGAGAGAGAGAGAGAGAGAGAGAGAGTGAGAGTGAATGAATGGTATCCGTTTGGGAAAAATCAATCTTGCCACCCTTCTCCCCAAAATGGGTGTTGAGAACAGTTTAATTATTTACATTTGAAGAGTGTATTTAATAGCACTTAAAGGTAAAGACCAGTAATGGTCATGCGATTGCATTGTGAAAGAAACGTTGTGGAATCGATCAGAAAAGGTTGATCATCTAGCATCTAGCATCTGCAAGGTTCTGGAATCATCAAAATGATAAGAAATTTGGCCCATTCTTCGTAAAGTTACAAGCACTATACACAGAAAGATGTATATGGGACTACCCTATCTCTCTCACCAGACCATGAGAGAGATAAATTTACCAAATATATGAATTAGTAGGCGGTTTCCCGGCAAATTTTGTATCATCATGTATTAGTCAAAACATATTCTTTCACATGATTGGTAATGAGAGCTTCCATTTCATTTTTTGAAATTGGGGCGTTGCCAATACTGGTCTTTACCTTTAATTTGCTTTGCTGTCGAAAGTCCAAATACCCAGCCATAATCATTGATAACGTTATTCGCCCCTTTCCTAACTATTTTTAAAGAATTAAATCATTTTAAAAGCAATTCAAGAAAACGAATAAATATCTCTTTTGAATGATCGTTTATAATTCAATTGAATATTGGATGTTCATTTCTATTTATTTAATTATATGTATACACATGTATATACATATAACTAGTCTTATATTAAATGTAATTTGAGTTCTTTTTAGAGAGATGAAATAAATGAAACCGATCTTTTATCCCCTAGGGAACAGATGTTCATCGGCACTGGAGGAGTTCTCTTTTCTCATTCATGAGACAAAACGGGCAAGGTTAAGTACGCCCTTAAACTAATGAAATACGTGACATCCCTCGTACATTTCAACTCCTTAAAGGGCATCGACTGTATTTGAATTGAAGTTACAGGTAAGAGACATGTGAGAACGTGATGCAGTTCTAAAGACCATATCCCACTAAATATCTTAAATTGAATTTCACGTTATGATTTATAGAAAATAATTTCTTTTGTTTAGTGTTTCATTATTTTGTACCACATTAACATTAAGGAATATGTATACAGAGCTGAAATGGGGCATCTGTTGTAGGTATATGCTGAAAATATAATACATTTTTTCTTTTAATTTCGGAAATAAATCGAAATAATGAACAGTATGTCTTAAAGGTATTACAAAGTTTTGGTATGGGGTCATGAATTTGTTTCAAATTAACATATTGGAAGCGTATGCGTTCCTACAATATTCATTGATCGTTGTCGCGGTTGAAATCGAGTCTAAAATTATGAAATTGTAAATAATAAACTTCTTATGTCGTATAGCTCCCTCTCAAGGTCAAGATATTAATTAAGCTATAAAACAATGTTTATTGACTAAAATCGACCGATTAGCTATTCCCATTTGGAAATTATATGTCACAACTACATATTCTGAGATTTTCATGGTCGCAGCTACCTTTGTACGGCCATAGGCGCTATTTGAAATCAATCAAAATTTACCGGAAGCACTGGTAAACTTTATATTCAATTTTTCTCGAAAACAGAAGTGTTTTAGGGGCTAATTTTTTTAGTGCTTATAATACATCCACAGGGGCATCCAAATATATCAAAATTATAAAGATTCACTATCCACTCAGTTTTCAAAATTTCCCAAAACTTTGTATTACCTTTAAGTAAGATTTAACATGCACAACTGAAGCTATGTATTTAGGAGGTGCAGCCATTGTTTATTCTTAATTCATAACAGTATCCTATTGATGCACTTTTTGAAATTCAACAAACGTGTGCTTCCCGTTTAAAGTTTAATCATAAAATAAGCTCTTAAAAGCTGGATTAAGATTAGAAAGAGAGGTAGAGAGAGAGAGAGAGAAAGAAATGAGAAAAGGACGAAGGCGATAAAAGGTCTTTCAGGGAGCACTTGCCATTTCAAGCAGTCATGACGTCACGATAAGTCGAACCATTGAAGTTGGGTAGGAATGTCTCCGTGGAAGAGTAAAGCAAACAAACCTTTGCAAACCACTTCTCACGCTTGATAAGATTAATTTTCAAACCGAGTGAAAAGTGGCAATATCGCAGAAATGCATTCACTCGCCCTTTTGAGCCTTCGACGGAACAATGAAATTGACGTTGCCAGACCAAAAGGAAGTGAGAGCAATCTTCATTTTTAGAATGTCTAAGGGAATTGAATAGTCTGCAGGGTTTCTAAATGAAATTAGGTTAAAGCCCTTCTAAGGTGTTAGGAGCCCCAACATTTGATGGCAACATTTCACTTAAATTGTATCATAATGTAAAAGAGGATGCCATTTAAGATACGTTTCTGCAAGGATTTTCGAAACCTTTGTGTTTGAACTCGAACATTGATAAAAGAATACAAAATTTAGGTTTTCTGCGTACAACAGAAAACCCAAATTATGTATTCTTTTATCAATATTTGTCTTCAACCACTTTTTTGGGGGAGAAACTGTTTGTAGAAGTGTGTCTTTAATGACATTCTCTTTCACATTATGATACAATTTAAGTGAAATTTTGTGATCAAATTTTTGGCGAACTTGGGGCTCCCAACACTTTAGAGGGGCTTTAAACTCGGAACAGAATAAACTGTAGGTTCTTACTCCTCCTCGATCTCAATATGATTCGTATTCTAGAGGGCATCCTGTAATATTTTGAATAGGGGTGGGGCCATGGTGTTAAACAATGGTGCTCTAGGATTTGGATTTTTTTTCCCCGACAGTAGTAAAAAAAATTCCTTCTTTGACAAGTCTCCTTATTAGCAACGCCCCTGTTCATAGTGTATATACTCCGTCCTGTTTTGAAACCATTTTCTCTTGAATGGAAACCAGCTTACATTAACACTCACGCAGCATCATCTTAAAACCGTACAGTCGACATTGGGAAAAAAATCACATTTCTTTTCTTTATTTCTCTCTTTGCTCGTCCATTTAATTACTTTCCAATTTCATTCCGTTCTCACCACCTCGCTACCAATCTTTGCATAGAAGGAATCTGCTTACCAGAGGTTAAAAAAAAAAGATGTAATAAAATGCATTTTATATTTTCCATGACAATGTCATAAACCTCCCCTTTCAGTATAGATGATTATGGCATTACCATAATGGTAAATAAATGATGACTTAAATACGTTTCGTGGGGGTGTTGGCAGCTAAGGGTAAATCCCTTTATAGAAGATGAATATTGTATGTTTGATAAACAAGTCATCAAAGAAATATAGCGTTTTCTCGAGAACATCCATCTTCTCGTCAAAAGGTCGCAGTTATTTTTTAAAGAGAAGGTTGAATTCTGGGAAGAGGTGAAAAATAATTTGTGAGCGTTATCATTCTTATTATGCAAGTGTGGAAGATCATCAGATAAGACATGTTCCCTGAAAAGCATGGCTCTTCAAATGTCTTCATATTCTAAATATGTCATGTAACATCGTAAAAATCCAGGGTAGGATTTTTACACCACGTGTTTGTGTAGTCCCATATACATCTTTCTGTGTACAGTGTTCGTAACTGTACCAAGACTTGGCCTAATTTCTTATCATTTTGATGATTCCAGAACCTTGCAATACGCACAAAATATCTTTAAGACATGTTCCCTGAAAAGCATGGCTCTTCAAATGCCTTCATATTCTAAATATGTCATGTAACATCGTAAAAATCCAGGGTAGGATTTTTACACCACGTGTTTGTGTAGTCCCATATACATCTTTCTGTGTACAGTGTTTGTAACTTTACCAAGACTTGGCCTAATTTCTTATCATTTTGATGATTCCAGAACCTTGCAATACACACAAATTCTTTAATATATATGATCAACCTTTTCCGGTCGATTCCACACGTTCCTTTCACAATGCAATCGCATGACCAGAACTCAACTTCATTTTAAATGTGGAATTTATCCTGCAATTTCGTTAGAGAAACCATTATCTAGTGTAATAATTTACTTATGACCCTTAATAAACCTTTTAATGAAACTGAGAACTCGGATCAGTGATAATTGATCAGTAATGTCAGAAGTTTGTTATTCTCATTACAGAATTATGATGCATTAGCCAGGTGTGCGGTGGATTAAAATATGGTGAAAGGACTCTTCACGAAAAAGAGAAAATAAACAAAAATCTCTGTTATTCGATGATAGAACGTCATCAATATATATTATAGGGGTTGAAACTCATGAGTAGCAAAAACAAAGCCAAAGGATTTATTGAAACAGCATCGCATAAACTTCCGAAAATTAAGAGGCAGTCGAACCTGTGTGATAAGTTTATTGGTTTAGATGCATAACAAAAAGAGAGACGGAGTGGCGAAATTTAGAAATAAATCAGGCCTATAATAAGGAAATTATGAATGTGTGAAATATGAAATCACAATTTGGTCACCGTTATAGGACAATTCTCCCGTTTGTCGTGTGCAGAAATATAATAAGTTTATCTTTTTCTCTAAAGTGCCTTCCCTCTTGGGTACTACTCAATAAATATCCAGGATAGCATATTATTATAGGTCCTCTAAAAAGAAAAGACGCTCCTTAGTCGAACATTCTGAAGAAGAAGAAAAAAATCAATAACTTGTATGTTGAAACAAATGGGTAAATAGTTCGGCATTTTGTCACAGTGAACCGATTTAGCTAATTAAAAGTGCCCATACGTATGATGATAACAACTTTAAGAAATTCCTACCTTTTTAAAAATATCTTTTGTCCGATTTAACTGAAACTCTTTTTCTGCTTTCTTTTAGCAGTTGTCTGAAAAGGTTGGATCACCCTTCGACAGCCGGCAGTGTCGATAGCTTTGTCATTCGCCTATTGAATGTGCGATTATTATCGTGACGTTTTATGTAATCCGAACAGCTTTTCTACATGATAAGCAATAGTATGAATATTTCCCTTGAGTTGAATTCCCGGAAATCTTTACAATCGTTTATTAAAAGAACAACAACGCAACGTGAAGTCAGTTCAAATCAATCAGTGACGTAGTCAATGTTTTATAATACAACTAATTTGTTTTTTATGTATGAATGTAGTTGGGGGAAACAGTAATTAAAAACATTTTCTGTAACAGTTTTCCTGAGTTGTGGATCTTATACATAAAAATAAAAAATCCTCGACAAAATAGCTTTTTATATATTTAATTTTAAACTCGCACTTACACTTTCTACTTCCACTAAGTATAAGAGTGGAAAACGAGAGGAAAAGACAGGGAGAGACGGAGAGAGAGAGAGAGAGAGAGAGAGGAGGGATGGAGATGAAAGTGAAAAAAAAAAAATTGTGAATAAAAAGAGTTTTAGACAACATGAACCAGAATGGAGCAAGACAAAAAAACTATAGAGAAACAAGAGAAAGAGATTGTCTGCCGAAGATAGTGACAGATAATGAAAATGGTGAAATTTGAAAAACGCCCTAATTACGTCCTTACGAGACTCTCCTTACATTCAAACTACGAGTTGATAAAACGAGATGGCATTAAAGATTGACCATGAAGCAACACCGAATCTGCCTTTCGAACAGCCACGCTTATGATGGTGACCTCAGAGAAGATGGAATAGGGACAGAAAATAGCAGAAACGTAGGAAATTTCAGACATGTAGAGAGGCAAAGCTGTTCTTGGATGGAGTATGGCTTGCCGTTTAGTTGAAGTTTATGTTACTTCGATGTTTTTTCGCTTGTAACATGGGTAATATGATGCTAATACGCGGACCGATGGCCATCTTTCTGTTATCTGGTTGACCATAAAAAGTAATCATATTTTCACTTAAGACTTCAAACCTTCCAATTGCAGACTGAACGCGAACATTTCATGGAAAGATTCAGAAAGATAATTATGACATTTATAATTTCTTTGACTTTTCATTCGTCATTGATTTTGTGGCCTAAGTGTTTAAAAAATAGATATGTCGCATCTTAATGGATCTGCATTGTGCGTTAATTAAGTTGGTAATTACAGAAGCCTGAACGTGCAGATAGAAGGCGACTTGTTCAACTCGCCAAAGTCCCTTGTTAAGGCCAAGAAAGCGAGAAGATGAGTTGTTAAAACTCACCAAGGTGCCTTGTTTAAGATGTGAAGGTGAAACGGCGACTTGGTAAAACTCGCCAATGTGCCTTATTTAAGTCAGAAAGGCGAGATGTTGGTTGTTAAAACTTAACAAGGCGCCTTCCGTATATAATGCCCATAAATTGAATGTCAAAGTGCAGAATATTCATAGATATAAATATGGAAGATTATTTTTTTTATCGTTTCGTGGTTACCAAGCTGCTAGACCTTTGTCATATTGGTTATCTGGGTTTCTAAAGACCTTATCCAGTGTTCACACCGGGGTTTAATCACACAGAAATACAGAGTTATCTTATGGGCGATTGTGGTATTTAGTGATCCTGACTGCTTAACGCGGGAATATTATCAACAGAAAATTTATGTTTCACACAGACATTACTGTATTACACATTTCAAGGTATTTCACGCCATGGTTGAGTGCAACCTAGGTTATGAGAATACATTTTGGCGTAAGCTTTCAACACTACAGGGATGTTTTAATCGAAGTTCAATCCGATGAGGGATTAGACTAGATAGTATCTCTTCCGCTTTCGCCTCGTGTCAGTCTGTCAACAAAAAGGTTGGGTAGTGACCCCTGCAATGAACAAAAATAAGAAACATATGTATGAACATCTATTGAATGTAAATACGCCTTTAAGCAATTCATTCATGGTAACAAATAATTCACAGATTCTATAGAAGAAATAAGGCAGCGGATTTTCAATTCCTGGATCAGATTATTTAGTGGTTAGACATTGAAGTAAACAACCAAAATGACATTTTCCTAGCTGCCATTTCAAATCAATTAAGAATTAATCTAAATTGAGACCAGGTACGTGCTTCCAATGGGATTGATTAAGAATCTAATTCAAATGAATTCAGCCTCGGTATATTATAAATTGATATTCACCAAACTTAATTTCCCTTGAAGCCTTTTCAATTTGCGATAATGCCGTTTTACAAACGCAGGTGCAACGGCCCCCACACTTTACGCAAACACCCACACCTACACCCTCACTCGTATGTACACAACGGGCGCGATGAAATACTACGTGTATGCTTGGTCTTCGGAAAGAAACAAAGAAAGAATAATCGAGACAAAACATAATTTCATTTAAAATGCTAGGAAACTCACTGTCTTTATACATTTGCCTTTTATTTTAAACGGGATATTTTAAAAAGAGAAATAAAATTAATCAGATCGTTTTCCTTCAACATCATCTTACCGCTATTGATTCTTTGTTCGTGGTAAAGAAAGGATTTTCAGGAGGATATATTTTTCATTCTCTTTGCCGAATTTGTATTGAACCCTATGATTCAATTGCAGAATTCTGTTGGGTATTGAATGAATTTCCTCGGTATAGTAAACACAACTTTCCTTCCAAGATGAATGAGCCATGAGAATTTTCTCAGTGTTAATGTTGGAAATGTATATATATCATAATAATAATAATAATAGTTCGTGCTTTTAGAGCGCATTACAGGACCGCTAGCCCTCTCAAAGCGCTTTACATAATTATTACCCCGGTCATCGGGTTCAGGCTTACCCGCATACAATGTATGCACATTCTCCACTCCCTGGGAGGCATTCCAGCCAGGTGTCATGTTTACAAGCGCACACTTGCTCATCTAGCCACATTAACTTTCGCATCCTACCGGGTACCCATTTAAAACCTGGGTGGAGAGTGGCAAATGTAGATTAATGTCTTGCCAAGGGACATTAGTGGCAATATATATCGCACATTCCATATTTTTGTAGTGTAAATGTTTCATTCGAGATCGTCTAATTATCACCCATGAAACCTTATGAAATCATATCCTTTGAGCAGAGTCAGACATGGAACTAGCGATCTTACACACCCTGAGGCTAAAGAAGAGTCTGAGACAAATTCAGGTTGATAGCTCTATTACGGGGACAAACACAGCTTGTTTGTCTGACTACCTCCTCAATAACTCGTTCCTTATTTCAACATAATCATCAAAGAAGGCGCACAATCTCTACTGGAGCGGGTTCATTTGAACCCACGTCTCTTTACATATTTTGAAGGTCTGGGGTGAAGTTTCAATCTGTCTTTATAACTGCAAATAAAAGGTAAACAGGGACAAACATTGAAGAACTCTGTCATCCTAGACACATCTTATACAATCCCATCTCGAGTTTTATGTTTTTGTTTTTAAAAAGAAGATGATACAAATTGAACAAATACCCATTGTTTGATCACACCTGACATCAAATGCTTGATAATTTATCTCATCGCTCTTTTGTTTTAACGAGTGCATTTGGTGGAGGAGAAAATGATCATATACTAAATTTCGTATACAAAAACAAACAATAAAATGAATATAATCCCGTCTATTTTACCTGCACATTTAATATTAAATATATCGGTCAATCATTATTAAACATTCATTTTACATTTAAATTTATTTGAATATATGGATAATTAGTACATTAAAAACATGAACCATGTTGGTTTTCACCGATACGTTTAACGTATTTGTGATAACCAACATGGAAAAACGAGGGACTGCTCTTCAACCTTTACTCCTAGTCCACTTACCATCGTGAAACGGTTGTGATCTACGTCATAGCAATAAAAGTCAGCCAATATGAGCCCAGCTAATTAGCGAATGTTTTAATCCCGAGAGAAGGTATTGTCTAAACACTTAATTATGACAGTTTAGTTCCTACAAAATGTTCCTCCCCAATAGGGTCAAATGATAACATCGTCTACCAGTCCGGGTTGAAACATTAAGAAATTGATACAAATTAAAGATCCGTGATCGAGACAAATTACTTTTAGTAACTTTTCTCCCTTTTGTGTTTTTAGCCCGGTGATGTAAAGTCCTGCCTTTACATCTGGTGCAATGGAGGATTACTGTGTTCTTATCGTATTCCGTTTCCGGAAATTCGATTGTTATTTCTTCCAACCTCCAGTATGAGCATGTTCCACCCTTAGATATAGTGGTGTGATGCTAGCTTGAATTCTTTTCCGAAGACCCTGCTCGGAATCCTGCCATGAAAAGGCGAAAGAAAATAATGCTCGCTGAAAGCCAGATGTGCGTCAAGTTTTGTTTTACTTATACTCTTTTACTTGTACCATAATTAATATCCTTCTTTTCTTAAAGGCAAAGACCAGTTATGGTCATGCGATTGAATTATGAAAGAAACGTTGTGGAATCGATCAGAAAAGGTTGATCATCTAGAATCTAGCATCTGCAAGGTTCTGGAATCATCAAAATGATAAGAAATTAGGCCCATTCTTCGTAAAGTTACAAGCACTATACACATAAAGATGTATATGGGACTACCCTATATCTCTCACAGGACCATGAGAGAAACAAATTTACCAAATATATGAATTAGTATAGGCGGTTTCCCGGCAATTTTTTATCATCATGTATTATAGTCAAAACATATTCTTTCACATGATTGGTAATGAGAGCTTCCATTTCATTTTTTGAAATTGGGGCGTTACCAATACTGGTCTTTACCTTTAACTGACGATTAGAAAGAGGAAATTTCGGAATAGACTAAGAAGAAATTAGAAACAGAAAATGAAATCGAAAAAATACAGAAAGTAAACATGATATAAAAAAGAGGGATAGACTGAGCTTAAAACAGGGACATATAAATAAAAGGTTGGCCGACACTTGCACCACATTTTTTAAAACATGTAAATGGTAATAGGTAACTAGATTAAAAGTGATATTTTGATTCAAAATATCTATAGTATGTTACTTGGGGATAAGCACAAGGCTGAAAAACAGAAGAAATTATGATGAAAAATATGAAATTAGTGAAAACATGTGTCGAGGGGGAAATGAAGGGCAGATGGAAATGAAAAACCCTCGATTTAAGCCGTTTTCAATCGAAGAGATGGTTTTAGGTTTCTGGTGATGAGCTCCCAAGGCCGGGGGTAAGCAACTAGAGAAGCCGAGTGACCAGGATTATCCGCTTTTTGAAAATGATAACGCGACTTCGTCAATGGCCGTCGGCATCGTCGATCAAACGAGCGGAATAGAGGCAAGTAAGACGAGCACCGTAGATGTGACATGCATACTTATCTCCCGTTAAAACATGTCGCAAAATGACGCTACTAAGAAAACGGATGTAATAGAGACGTCTCGAATGCTAGCCTATTTTTTTGCTTGAAGGTCCTCCCAACCCTGGCAACTTTGTTTTTATCCCAGCTTTTATCTATCACTTATTTCATACCTTGTTTTATACTTGTACATATTCAACTTTTCTTAACTTAACGATTAAAGTTTAACATTGTACTATTTTCTATCACTTTCGATCATTGTAATATTTTTGCAATATTCATCCAAAATGAAAATACCAATCATCATTTTAAAAATTGTTGTCATGAAATCTTAGCTGTAATACATGCAAGTAAACTCAGTGGCTGCTGACGATATTTTCTTAAAAGTAATATAACCATTATCATTTCTATCATTATTCAGCCATCATTCTGCTGAGAAACTTTTAAATAGAGAGAACGAAACGATTGATCAATCTGAAGTGCTTATTTACTCGTCTAAAATTCCCTGGACATCTGTTGAACTTTACAAAAAACTCTCTCTAGCTAAATCATGTATAGATTCCGGACGCATTCGTAATTATATGGATAATGTAAAATTAATATAACTTATTTTCATTATACTGTAGTAGGTCTCTCGAGATAAGTATGTTCCGCAGTGTGGCTTTTATCAATTAGTTTAGATACAAGAGAAAAAGTCATCATTTTGCTTAAAGATCATCTATCTTTTAACCAAACTGAGCCGCAGAGATACTTGTTTATATTGCTAATAAATGCAAAATACGAAGCATCCTTCGAAAACTACTGGGGCCATTATTTATCAGTCTGTATTTGGGGCCGTAAAATATTCAAGGGAAAATTTCCAGTTTACAACTGTTTCTATATTTGAAGCATTTTCGTAGACAAATTGCTGTTAATTTGTCATATCTTTGATGAACATTTTTTTTCCAGTGCCTCTTTGTGGACACCAACCTCTGTGCCATCCACGCCAAGAGGGTTACCATCATGCCCAAGGACATTCAGCTTGCCCGTTGAACTAGGGAGATGATAGATAGAGAAGGAGTGGAAACTCTTGTAATTTATTCAAACGCATGTTTGAGTTCTAAAGCGTAACAATATGTTGCGTAACATTCTACTTGGCTTTAAAGTGCCATGCTCCGAGCCGCTCTTCCACTGTGGGGAATTTCGGATGCCAGGCACCAGTTTCACATTTATTGAATTACCGGCAAAATTTCAGTGTAACTTTACATTTTATATGGGGATTGTATTGGGAATAGCGCATCAATTTGTTTTCTCCTGGTTGAACCATTCCAAATCGTTTGGACCATACACTATAATTAAACAAAACATGCTGCCTGGTCAAAATCTTAGTTTACAAAAAAAAACACGCTTTGATAACTTCCTTCAGTCTCGGTCGAACTTCTTTATCTTCACTTGACCCCAGCATTACGTTTAACACCACTATGTAAAATATTAGACACAGAAATTAGCTTACGATTCTTGATTATAGGCGCGGATGAGAACAGAAAATACTAATCCAAGAGTAATCTGACATGATGTATTGACATTCTACTCAACATTCATTATAGATGTACATGTATATGCTGTTCTTGCTTGCTTGTTTGAAGGAAACAAAACCTTGTAATACTGGAAACTATTTTCCCGTGTTACGTTTCATTAATTTTAACCCTGAGTGAGTCTTATTTCGATTGGATCTACACTGATCATTTCAGTTTATATTACTGTATCGTTAAAGGTAACATTAACTTGAAATTACGTTTTCATAGAATAAGATTCGGGATAAAATATAGTGTAGATAGAACCGTCAAGTGCTAACGAAAACAGGGCCTTCAGATTCAAGTGAAATGCCAACATTAAAATGAAATGCAATATAATTCAATGCAGTATATAAACTTTATCATATGGATTACTTTTGGCAAACATATTGGCTGTTTTCGAAATTCAATATTTGATTGACAACTATCACGTAATGACCGTAGCGTGAAAAGCTATTGCTTTGTTTGTCAGCATTGACTACTGGGAAATGTGTACGAGAAAAGTATTGTCCCAAGAGAATCTTGGATAGTGCCGTTTATAATTACATGTATACAATATTCTTATTTCTATTATATTGAGTGCCTCCCCCCTTTCCTTATAAGACTGCTTTCAGTGCACGTGTTTGTACGAAATTCCCATTACGCCTTCACCAGTGCAAATATACTTTTCGACAAAGGTATAGAAAGAGTCCACTTAAGAGAATTGGTACATCGATCTATTAACATCTTGTTACTTTCCTGCTCTTTGAATAAAGCCTATATAAACAACACCAGTCCAACACTTTCCTTAAAGCCTCGTTTAGAAAGAACAAGGTAAATTTCACTTTGTCAGAGTAAAACGTGTAGGTGAATGGCTATTATATGCGAAAACGAAATACTATCTAAAACAGGAGTGAAAATTCCCTCAAATTTGGGGAGTCACACTTAAGAACTTTGCTTCGTTATGGAGTGAATATCAACGCTCAAAGTAGTGAGATCCACTCTCACATTAGTCATTGGGACCACTACTCACAAAATAGGTTGATGCAAACTATGGCTGCTGAAAGAGTGAAAATTGCTGCGCACGCCAAGAGCTATCTTAATAAAGAGTACTCATTTATATCCGTGTCTTAAAGTATACAGCGACGTGAAGTACACTACGCTATTAATGGTGCTTCAATTTGTCACGACGTGTCCTCTAGGTAGTTTGATGAGAGTAATAGATTAGTAGACGAAGGTTATTGCGTCAAGACGTGGGAAAATAACCGATCTTTGGTAGATATGAAAGTAGTGATCGTATAAGCCAGTTCACAGATACAATCTGCGCATGGGCAGATAAAGGTAATTTGTACCAAAATGTTAAAACCCACAGAGATGAATACTGGGTATGCGCTCATGAAAGTTATGTAACATTATTCATTTATGCACCAACGGCACATTCTATGATACGCAGGTGGAAGTATTCTTTTCAAGAGGTCAAACAAAAGGTATTCATGAAGCACATCTAGGACTTTGGCAGTTATTATTCTAAGATGCTCAAAGTGGAACTTCTCCATGTGTAAAAGATCTGTGGATATTTGGGGTCATTTGTACCATGTGCTATCTGTAAACTCCCTTATGAGGCGTGCTTTCTGCTGTTCCCCCCTTCGATAAAAACAAAACGCATCGTCACTTCTCATGTGAAACTAAATTATTTCTACTATTCTGAGCGGCCTTAAACAAAAAGAAGCTCGTATGGGAACCAGTCTAAATGTTTTGTTAAAGTCATGTGACTGCTCAATCAAGCTCCTGCACATGGTGTCTTGGCAGTTGACCGCAGGTGTTCAAGGTTCAGACCAAATAATACAGGAATGATGTCCCGTAAAACATGATTGTGTTTTTGTGTTTTTACTGTTTTGTGAAATTAGGAGACGCTGTCATACTTTTTTTGATAGTTATAAACCAACTTTTGGGGAAGCTAAACAAACGTATCAAAAGGTGCTTATTACGCTTAAATGACAGTTCTTCACATTAAATGGTCATTTTCACAAAAAATAAGAATCTCGCCGACTTCCCGTGTATTGGCCTTGGTCTAATTCTTGAGAAATTTATTTACCAGTTTAGGTCGAGGTTTAAACCGTTTTGTATTAGTTAATTTTATCATGATAATGCCACTTTTATCCGTGAATATATTTGGGGAGGGAAGGCTATGGAATGTAGAGTCCGTGTTCGTGTTTGTGAGTGGGGCTGGTGGTAGAGCCAGGTAAAACAGACGAGGAAAAGGTTATAAAGATTTTGCGGTCTTTATTATCTCCAATGCATTATCTGAATTGCGCAGCTGCTCTTTATTTAAACATCTATTCCTCTGAGGTATTTAAATACACAATTCCTTTTTTTTTGTTATAGATCTTTTGTGAAACATCCTCCAAGAGAGGAGATGAAGAGACTGGGATTATATCCACAGCCACGATTATCGAATCTTTTACTTGCACGCGGCTAACAAAGTTCACATTACCTGAATTCAGAAATGAGCGTGTGGGATTAAATATTGTAACATAAATTGGATGCTCAAACGATTTAAAAGGGAGGTCTGAATTGGGAGACTAGCCCCAGTTTAGGCAGGGTTTTTGGAATTGTGTAAAAAGTTTGGAGCTTAGGTAGTTTTCCTGTTAGACCGATTTTAGAATTGTTAGAAGGAGCTGGGAGGATGTTGCTCAGGAGCATCATCAAAGCCAAAGGGCAAGAACCAGTATAAATGTGAGTTAAATGTAACTGTAATTAGGTTGTGGAAAGTAAATATATTGGATATCACCTTCATGTTTCTTGTGAATAAACATTAGTCATATACAAATCATTGCTCGATAACTGGCCTTGCGTGAGCATTAATTGAAGGTAGACTTAACCTAAACCATGGAGTCTTTAAATTCCCCATTTTCTTATAAAAGAATTCCCAAAACTTATAACGATATATAGCATCATATTACTATGTGGCGTATACATGGGTCTACGAGTCTTTAAGCCATTCAGAGTTTGGACGAGAAAATTATTGGAGAGGTAGAGCTGGTAAGAGGATTTTCATTCCCGGATGACCTCTTAAATTATCGTCGCTGATGTGTTAAGAAAGACTGCATTTATATTTTTAATAAAAACATTATTTGTATTTACTATATTGTTAACTGGAACTAGCTTCAAGCGGAAAGCCTAATTGAATGACCCCATTTACTTTCCCTTTTTTGTGGGAAGTAGAACGTGTATCCATTGACATGCTCGATTTGCATGTGTTTTCATCAGCTGCCTTTTTAGCCAAGCTAAAACAAGATTGATTATCTTCGATCATCATAGATGACCTGGTTTCAGTGAGCATGGATGGATGCTTAACAATCTGATTCAAATACTATCTACCCTGGGATGATGTTCCTGTCAGCAGCTAAACTAAGATTTTAAAGCAAGATCTTAAAGGCAACGTTTAACAATGTTAAATCTTAAATGCATGGCCCTACGTGGTATAAGTGTCTGCGATATGGTGTAATATTGAAGCCCTAAACAAATTGCGCTTCAAAATGATCATGAAATGCCTCAAAAAAGTAAAAATCTTTGAGTGACCGGTTTTACCATACATATTTCCCCCAATAGACTGTAGTGTTATACAAACCGTTAGGAAACGAATTCTGAAATTTCTACTTTCAATCATAGATATCTTGATAATCAGAAAGGCGGTTGGCTTGTAATAGTCACGGAATTCATATATGACCTAAAGGTTTGTAATTACGATTGCAGCATGAGCTAAATCCAGGATTTTTAAAAGAATCTGAGGCAAAGTTACACAATCCCTTTAACTACCTTGCTACCCGGGACTTGCTATAGGCATCTATGTTTTAAACGTGACACAGGTGATAAAATGTTGCGTTTTTATACATTTATATAGTTTTTTTAAAATCGTTTGCATACAGAGTAGTATACATAATGGAAAAGAGGAGGGGGCGGGGTTGTAATTAAAGTTGGCTTGGTTTCCTTTTTTTTTTTTTTTTTATATATATGCCGCGAAATCAATTTTCTTCTGGGTTTGGGCTTGAACAAATTGTTGGGACCCCAAACCCCTCTAGAACAGCTTCTGCCTCGGTCTTATATTTCTCTCACTGTACGGTATAGTTAATATATTCCAGATTTGAACATTCATTTAGTAGTAAAGACCTTGTGGTCTAGTGTTTAAAGTATTTGAACTGACATGCGAAGTTCGTGGGTTCGATCACCACCTGGAAACTTATTTACCTTATTGGAAAAAAATCAAGCTGTATCTACCAATTCCAACCAAGGTTTAGTAAGGGCACATTTGAGGTGCGTTGCTTGAAATGCACTCTACACTACCATACTGTTGCAAGAGCTAAAGTTATAGGGTAATTATTCCTCAGCATGAAGCTATTTGTATTAATGACATGTGTAGCACATGGAGATCATAGAGAGTCGACAATCAACAGTTCCGAATTTCACAACATTAGATCACTGTGTTATCAGAAATTCAATGTTTTTTACCACTCCACTATTTTCTTGTTGGTACTGAGCAGCGCTGTTAAGCCCCCATCACATCAAACTAGTTCTCACTACGTTCTCGAAAATGATGCTAAACGGGCTCAAACTGTGTGCGAACGGAGTTGA
The DNA here is from genome assembly GCA_035222895.1 of Strongylocentrotus droebachiensis. Lineage (NCBI taxonomy): Eukaryota > Metazoa > Echinodermata > Echinoidea > Camarodonta > Strongylocentrotidae > Strongylocentrotus > Strongylocentrotus droebachiensis. The sequence continues at coordinate 164,895 of JAVYIG010002242.1, read as the reverse complement.
AAGTAGTAGCAACTGTTTACGATCTGTAACGACCATGGACGGGCACGGACTGGACTAATGTCTATAATACGATCCTAGTTCGTTCATAAACATCTCGTCTGTACCCTGTCCACAGTCAGTTCATATCAAGTTCAGATCGGGTAAATTTGCCATTTCCGGGCAGTCCAAGCCAGTCCGTAGTCAGTTTAAACTCATTATTATCTAGTTCTACCTTGTTCCCAATACGTCCAAACCCGCTTTAACTAGTTTGTAACCCAACATCATTTACACATTCTGCCCCGACTAAAACCCGTTTTACGATTTTCTAGGACGGTTCCAGAACGTAGTGAGAACTGGTTTGGTGTGATGCATGGGTTCAGAAGGCCACTATCGTCTAGGCTTCACAGAAAGCTTGTTTTAGATGTAAGATCCAAGATAATCGGTAAAGACTTAGAATGATTGCTCCAGATCATGAGTACATCTAGCTCTTCGTGTAAACATGATCATACGTGTGGAATTAAAAAAAAGAGCTAGTATCTCTCTCATCTGTTCTTCTGACTTTAAAATGGGGTTTTGTTTTACTACCAAGTCTCAAATGGAATCCAGGGATTACTGCTTAAATGAAGACAAAGAAGCCTCTTCAGTAGAAACGAGATAAAGGACCCCATTAAAATGCATTGTTTTTAAAGCTGCAACCGCAAGTAGTTGCAATATGTAACCCACTAAAGTTACAAATCAGAAGTCATAATTTGTTTTAACGTATTTCCATTATCTTTTCCCTCTTTATATTTAGGATTATGGAAAATTGGCAAGGATATGAATAAAGTCTGTTAATCGCCCACACATCGCTGCCTCTTCGCCGTTGTCCAGTATTCGAGAACTTTTCATCTGATGGTATAAACAATACCAACGATACTGACTGACATTTTCCCGGGTTATTTGACTTCTATGCAACAACCACCCTCGTCTTCGACTCTGGCGATGTGATTTATCTTGGTCAGTAGAGGCTCACGCTCCTACAAAGCCAGTCGATATATTAAAGTTTTTATTGATATTACCGGGTGATATTATCGTCTGTTAGGAGCCAGAAGGGCATAAAATCAGAGGATGTTTTGTAACCGGGCATGGTGGCTCAGTCGGTAGAGCGCCCGCCTCATGAACGGGAGGGCGTGGGTTCGAACCCCGGCCGAGTCATACCAAAGACTTATAACAATTGGACCTTCTGCCTTCTAGCGAGGCGCTCAGCATATTAGATTGGAGAAGAGTAGTAATAACATTATGTTATGCAGGGCCCGCTGGAAGAGCAGTTTCATAACTGAAGTGGCTACCCTGGTTAAATAAAACGTTATTATTATTATTATTATTATTATGAGTGATGTTCATATGATTGTGATATCCATTATCTTTGCAGAGAATAACGAGTACAGCCATTTTAAAGGATCCTAGCTGGGGTGACCCACTTCAAAGATATACTACCCACTCTTATAGCTCCATGCTTTTACGTTATTGAGGGACCTATTACTTTAGATATTTTGCTTCTAAACAATATCGGTAGTGACCCCGTTACCCTACTGTGTACTCTAGCATGTCCAAACGATAAATGAGCTGCTCAGTATAGGTTCATCGACCCTTGCTCTCGAGGTGTAATCTATTTAATTGTAAAAAAAACACTCACTTGAGGGTAACGGCCTTTAAACACACACGCACAGACCCACACACACATACACACACGCGCCCACACGAACGTACACACACACACACTCCCGCCAGTAAACTGCTGTCTATGGTTAGGCTGTGGTCTGAACATTATTTTGACCATCTTGACTTCGATACCGTTTATACTCGCAAAGGTTTCTTTTTCTGGAGGATGGTGGCTAAGAGCTATTTCTTATTATCTTCATCAACTTCAGTATCAGCGTGCATTATCTAAGCTCCCCGTAAGGCCTGCAGGTATCTCAAAATTGACCTTTAAACCCTCAGACTCCTTTCCTGGCGGACGTCACTTTGATACTTTCAATCTAGAAAGAGAAAAAAACTGTCAAGACATCCAACGGATTTAACGTCTTGCTTTTATGCATGCGCGATTGAACAATCCCGTGATGGATTCTGTAATCCTTAACCATTTATTTCAGGCATTACCGAACGTTTGGGATGACGTCAGTCTGATTTCGAAACAATCAAATACCAAGTCATGAGCACTGATATATAGTGAACAATGAAGCGTCCGTTTTATGCACATTGACTAGCAATAGCCATGTTGGCGTATCCAGAATCCTAGAAAATCACGGTCACGGGGGTGGAATTTTCCTGTCAGCCCTACGTGCCTAATTGGGCAAACTTCTGAACTTCAAGTGATTTTTGTTAAAGGGGCATCTAATGGGAGGGGGCGGGTAGCGCCACCATATTCAGGATACGGCACGGACATGTATCCAAGTGTGGTAAAAACAACAACAACAAACAAGAATTCGAATAAAACTGAATCATGGATACGAATAGACAGCAAATTGAATTGGTAAAGTGCACAAACGTTTGGAATACCCACAAAGCAATTTAAAAAAAAAGTAGAAATAACAATTGTTCGATTTACATAATTTACACGTTTGTATAAAACATATAATATGTGAAAATGTACTCTTTTAAGTATCCATAAGGCGTACTCACAATGTTATAGGAAAGTGTTTGGACAGAACACGTCATTATAAGCGGCCTTTGTTGGGCAAATTTTGAAGCACCGTGTATAAATAAACTCTAATGAAAAGGCGTAATACGAATACACTGTGGGTAGGATTGAATTGATTGATAGTAAAGATAAGAGACTTAGGAAATACAACTGAAAGGAAACTACCCTACAGACTAATAGATAAGACACATATATGTTTATTTCTTTCACTTTCGGATGTCCTGTGTTGCAAATCAAAAGTCCAAAGACATTTCACATTCAAATGTTCAAACAATTCCAGGGATTTCACTTTAATACGCAAAGTGATGAACCACATTGAGTCCTAAAATATCAAAACTTGCAATGGGCGAAAGGGTCTACATACATTTACGTGTATGTTTTGTGCGAGATGGATGGAAATCTACTCCTTCTTGCTGAATAATTTGAATACAGCTGTTCCACAGTCCAAGATATGTCAGTTACATCGGTACAGTATGAATGACATCCCCCGATATCTCTAACATAAATTATATTATCAAATTTAGGCGAAATAGAGTAAACGGATGGAAATGTCTTCCCTGACTTGTCAGTGACGACTGACACATCCAATGCCACAACAACGTCCCTGTTTGAGATGACGAACCATGGAATATCTGACGTGAAACCACCCCCATAGCACTTAACATTCCTGTTGTACCTTCACCCCACACCGTCCTTTGCAAATGTTCAAGGAGATCAGGATAATGGTTTTAATACCCCGTCTTTGATTTCTATCACAGTATTTTTTCATCCACAGCGGAGGTTAAGGGAATTCCGGTTGGAGAGTTTTGGAATGTTAATATCTAATGGAAATATAATTTAGTTGGAAATAATCCTACATCAAATCAATAGAGGTAACTAATTCAGCACGTCTTGTGAAAGAAAAAGGCTGCAATACGACCCTCCTGGTTAATTGCACTGTAATATATCCGATTCGGAATCACCAGCGAGAGGAAACAGAAGTTATGTGTTAGCTAAGGTGCATCAGAAGGGAGTAGTTTTCTCACAGACATTTGCTAATTGGTTAGAGTACTCTAAATAAACAAACATACCAATACGATTATAATTAAATAGATAAATTCAAGGGAGCAGCGGGGGAGTGTCTTGAAGCTTCCGTTGGTGTGTGCCACTTTGCCCCTTTACGTTATTTAATTACCCGGCCGTACAGTGTCCCCTAATATCCCTTTCCACTTCGAGGGATACTTGATCGCTAAGCGCCATCAAAACGACACCAAAACTCCAGAAGGAGTTACTTCCACTTTTCAACAGACGATGTGGATAGCACGATGGCGCGATACCCCCACGGGGCCCACCGAGAGGCGAAATAGACGAAAAAGTGCGCGCGATTTTTGACAGATTTAGCGGGAAAGATTAGTCGCAGAAACCAGACTGCATACAGCGTTATAGGCAAAGTACACATTTTTAAAAGCTATTACAAACATAAGCATAACCTTGTCCGTCACTTAATATTAAAATACTAAAAGCGGATTTGTAGAATAATACTTCATATACAAGGGGTAGTAAATTTTAGGCGTCAATTAGATGCCCTCATTTTGTTCAAACGCGATTTCTGATGCCTCTTGGAATGATACTGAGAATAAGACTGAGTTTTGCATGTCTCTTGAATTCTATACCTTTTTATAATTGTAGCATCAATTGCACTGGAGCGGAAGACGACAATGACTAAAGATGAAACAATAGAAGCACAAGACGTTAGAAAGTGCAAAGCTAGGTTTGACATCGTAAAGAATATTGACAAAATGCCGATGGGTGTGTTGTGTAAGAATGTTGATGTATTCAAATCCAAGACGAGAATGTGTTCACATTTACACTTCTATGTCATAAATTCAGCAAGTGGGTAATACAATATGAATGAAAGGAAGTAAAAATATATGTATTAAATCTTATATGGGAACGCAACCAGTGAGTGTGTTCACATCTTACCCTGATAAGAACCTTTTGAAGAAAACTAAATTAAACTCACTTTGCAGTCAGAATAATATCAAAAAGAAAATCTGCTATAAACGTTTTATGCTTGACCTTAATATTCATGATATAACGAAGTATAAGAAAGCAATATAAATTCATACAAAGAGTGTAAATAATGTACAGATTGAGTTTGAAAAACATAATGTGGAATGAAGAAGAGGTAGAAGAGAGAGATAGGGAGAAAAAGAGAAAAAAAATGAAATAGAAAGAGAGAGGGCTGGAAGAGACACAAAGACAGAGAGAAAGAGAAAGAGAAAGAGAGAGAGAGAGAGAGAGAGAGGTTACTATTACCATTGACCATTTCCACAATAATTCTGTACCGATATGTGTGTATATTTAACCGTCCTTTTATCCAAATATATTTCATAAGGTTAAATTGAACACCCACAGTACCTTTAAAAGCATAAGACGAAAGCAGCCTTTACCTTTCCTTTTCAAATTTCTTGAACAATAAATCTGTTAACCTCGGTTTGATGGCTATTGTGTGTAACCTTTTTCTGGGTCATTTCCACTTATATATGCGGTATGACTGAAATCTAGCCATATATATGGCGCTATTCTAAACATGCATTGCTACTCTTATAGGCAACAAAACATCGGAAGCACGGGGAAAAGAATGGGTTCTGAGCGGAGCTAAAAATAAATCGAACCATGCACTGTGTGACATAGTTATCATAATTATTTGACGGATTCTTCATTTTTGATGACTTAAAGAAAATACAAACATATCGCCGCTAAGGGAAAATGCTAAGCCTACTAAAATAAAAACAAAATCATTTTAATATATATTACTCTCATTAAGTGTAATCATATCAAGAGGATATAATGATTAAATCAGTGAAAAGAAAGACATTTTACATTTAAGAGATTAAAAATGGAATACAAGACAAACAAATGTGGTTTTCTCACATTTAACAGCCTCTCTTTAAATCTTGTTTGCCTAAAACCCATATCTATTTTCGGGATAATGGCCTCCATAACATAAATTAATATGACGCCCTAACAGCGTTCATTACGCCTGTATTCATCACCGCTCTTGAAACCACCTACTCCGGCATATGAATACCTAGAAGAACAATTTGGCCTTGACTGTAAGACAGAGTCATGTCTGGTGTTAAAAAAAGGTCATGGATACCTTAAAGCCACAGGGAAATATAGTGGGAGGAACAAGAATACTCACCTGGAAACCAGTATGTGTTTGTAGGAAGATACAGGGGCGTATCCAGCCTAGGGGCAGCCGATATAAGCCCCCGTTCCCGCCTCTCTAACCTGTTTGATTATTATAAAATTTAGTACAGCAGCTTGCAGTGAGTCTTGATCTAGAGACCATTTTTGTTTATTCACCGCAGAGGGTTGCACTGCACTGGAGGAAGTGAAACATATTTCAATGAGTTGTGTTTTTTAATTTTATTTACAAACTTACAAACTTGGACGTTTTTCACATGCCTCCATAAAAGCGTGTATGAATGGCCTATATAATGCCCATTAGCATGTATTCCAGGTAATTTTACACACAAACACACACACACACCTTTATATTGAATTGTAATCTTGAAATCAAACGCAAGTCTAATAATATTCAATACAGATTATAGTTGAAAGTCAAGTTGCAGTCTTATTTAGAGTTAGAACTAATTGCCGTCGCTTTTAAAAGTTGTTTTTGATAATAGCAACATTTTCTACTCTAAGTTTCTTTTTAACTGATACTCCTAAAACACTGAACAAGGGTGCTTTATATTGAACTTTCCTTTACCTCATTATCTCCTCCTTTCATTAATATGAGCGTTCATTTTAGTATACCTTAGACTCCCCTATCTCAAGAGGCAGCTGCCTTTTACCGACTTATCCCCTTAATTCACATTTCTCTGAAAGCTGTATTTTAAACTTCACTTTCAATCTAGACCTGCAAGCATCATAAACCTGAGCTTGAAAATGTATTTACTTTAACGACTTTCCTGTCATGATTGATTATTTTTCGCCTGTTCTTTAATAGAAATATAGGCCGGGGTTAGCCTGTTCGTAGAAAATGCAATTTTCTCTATATCTATAGTCCGTAACAATATCATAATATCATTATATCATAATATATCATACTACATAAGAATATCACTTACCAGTACCTGCAGTCTAATGCGCATGCTTGTCCTTATACTTACGATGAACAGCAGACGGGCAATTCAGTTTAGATGAAGATGTTTTTCTTTCAGAAGTGAAATTAACATAAAGATATTTCAATGTTGTTGCTGATACTTTCATAACATACAGTAAAACATTCTTGAATTAATGCAATTTTTTTTAACTATCTATACGTTTTAATTGCATAAGTTGCCGTATACTAATAGAACAATCATAGAAATAAATTCACCTGAGTGTAAATCTTTTTGAGATCAATAAATAGCTCCATGTCTGAAGGGCCATGGTCTTATTGGCTGTTCGTGGACCACCCTCAAATCATACAAAATAAATAAGTTAATACTTATTTTACATAATGTATAAACCTAGCTAACTTTTGTTTTATTGAGACAATATTTACTTTAGCATATACAATTTAATTCAATCTCTCGGAATATTGTATTTTTTCTTTGTGTCTTCTCACTATGACCATAAAGGACAAAGAAAGAGGACAAAATATACAGTTCCTCATTCTACCCTGAACAATTGCTGTGGTAGACAAAGAAACATCCCTTCACTGCTATTATGTAAAAATGTGTAGAACATGTGTCACGTGCATATTCACCTGTTCTACACATTTTTACATAATAGCAGTGAAGGGATGTTCCTTTGTCTACCACCTCTCGGAATATTGTATTTTTTCTTTGTGTCTTCTCACTATGACCATAAAGGACAAAGAAAGAGGACAAAATATACAGTTCCTCATTCTACCCTCAACAATTGCTGTGGTAGACAAAGAAACATCCCTTCACTGCTATTATGTAAAAATGTGTAGAACATGTGTCACATGCATATTCACCTGTTCTACACATTTTTACATAATAGCAGTGAAGGGATGTTCCTTTGTCTACCACCGCAATTGTTGCGGGTAAAATGAGGAACTGTATATTTTGTCCTCTTACTTTGTCCGTCACGTTCATAGTGTCTCAAGCCTCTGAAAATTAACATATTCACTTTTAAAATCACCTGTATGATCATGATAATTGGCATTTGTGATATCATTCTTATTTATGACAAGGTTGGTTCTCAATCTAAAGGATCTTAAATCTTCATGATACGAGCCTCTTTCACATGATCACTAAATAGTATTGAAAACAAATGTTAAAGATGAAGTTGAGTTCTGGTCATGCGATAGCATATAAGAATTTGTGTTTATTGCAAGGTTCTGGAATCATCAAAATGATAAGAAATTTGGACAAGTCTTGGTAAAGTTACAAACACTGTACACAGAAAGATATATATGGGACCACACGAACACGTGGCGTAAAAATTCCTACCCCGGAGTTTTACGATGTTACATGACATATTTAGAATATGAAGGCATTTGAAGAGCCATGCTTTTCAGGGAACGTGTCTTATCTGATGTTCTTCCGCACTTGCATAATAAGAATGATAACGCTCACAAATTATTTTTCACCTCTTCCCAGAACTCAACCTTCTCTTTAAGGACGTTGAGAGTTCGAACTTTTCTACATTTTAAAACGAAGGAGAAGGGCAAGTAAGGTACACGAAACTAGGCTTCATGCTATGACCTTCTATTAAAGCAATAATTTCCATCTTACACGAGACATGCCCGGCAACCACCCTCTCAGACTCACCGCGAGTGCGCAGGTGGTCCGTGTCGCGGTTAATGTCATGGAGATCGATTATTTACAGAGTCATTGGGCAGAACATGACGACAAAGTTAATTGCACCATTGGCCTCACTCTTATTTCACACTTAGCGAGACTTTCTAGAAATCTGATCAGTCAATAGAACCATCATCTTGGTCTCACCCGTCTTGTTTTTAAAGCGTGCTGTTTGTAACCAGGTTGTCTATTATGATTAATCAATAAAGATTGGGAAGCATTTAGCGCCTCGGTTACAAGGCATAAAGCTTTTTATTAACCTCACCGTCCGGCAGACGGGCGTAGTTTAAAGAACAATTCATGATTGACATCCCAATTAATACTAAACTAGCAATCTAAACAACAGCAGTTGAACTTGATATAAATACGTCTGATTCCTCTCATTTGCATTCATATGATAATACGACTAAATCGGAAACCGGAGTTTGTAAAGGGCCGAGTTTAATCTCAATTTATCACTTGCATGGATGGTTAAATTTAGGTTTATGGTTCATGATGATGCGAATGCCAAGGTCATTAAGAATTGTTGGGTAGAAGTGGCACTGACTCTTGAAGTCGTGTTAAGACAGCTGTAATAAAAAATCTATTCATTAAGGTAACTGAATTCTTATTAGGTTTCAAATTGTCCCTGATCGAATGTATACTGCGGCGACAATTGCTGCTGTTCGGTCAATATCCTTTGCTGGCATAATTTTCTATCTCTGGGCCATAAACTGGACTTAACCATAACCCTAAACTAACCTATAACCGAGTTGCTATCCCAACTCTAATCCTACATCTTCGGCGAAAAGAGCTCATAGCAATTGTCGCCATGCACAGTATTTGCCGGAGTAGTCCAAAACATATAATTTAATTTGTATCGATTAATTAATGTATATGTTAATATTTTTCATTTAATTTTTTTTTAATTAATTCATTTTTGTATTTATTTATTTATCTAGTTTAAAACAAAATATTTGTCTAATTATTTATATTTATCTACCTGTTTTCATATTTATATTTAATGTAATCTCATTGTACCAGGATAACTTCATCAGTGATTTTCATTAACGATTACAAAAATATCTTTGTACGTTTCCGTTACTATTGCTTTCTTCCTTCGGACACATTTAAGTTCAGAAGTTGCCTTGTTATTGAATACGTTGTTGCACTTGATAAAAGTATATGGGGGAAACACCGAAGAAATACGAATATCAGCTAAATGATGAACGGTGGTAAAATCAAGAAGGTGCTTTTCTTGCTCGTGCCCACCACAAAACCCGATATACATATTATGTTTATCTTAACAGAAACTGTAACATGTTTTTAATTACCTGGCTGTCGCTCTGGTTCCAGGTCCCAATAGTTACGTTATGATTTATAGGCCTCAATCTGTAGAGGATAGTATCAGATATCATATTAAGTTTTCAGGTGTTTGTTGTGTTAACACTAAATTCAGTATCATGTGATGCAGATGCCCGGGGACATGATAGAGATTATAGGGATTCGATTTCTCCGCTTGTTTCTTTTGCCATTTTTTTCCTTCTGTTTTCATTCCATGAACACCAAAAATGCATACGATATGTTTAATAAGACTTAAATGCCCTACATTTGATAAATGTCAAACCCGTTATACAAAAGTGTTTTTGAACACACCTTCATGAAAACTTTTGACCAATGCCCACCTTTCTAAAATGATTAAACTACTGTAAAATGGCGCAAAGGTATAAACTTTTCATCAGCATTAATGAATGTTGTCACATTTAAATAAGTATTGTGATAAGCCAATTATTCATTCAATAGTCGTTGGTTGAAAAAACAAATAAGATTTTCATGGATTAGGTACTAAGAGATAAATGATAACACAAAGTATGACATTTCGTCTTAATCCCCATTAGAGCATTTGTTTCATTGTGTTGTCGTATATATATTCCAACATCTTAATATGAAAACTACTCGGAGTGATGTTTTCAACGAAAGGCATTACAAATCACTCATCCGAATCATATATAGAAAGGGCCCCAGAGATCGAGGATATATTAATCACCAGAGTAACATAGAAATGAAGATGAAGGACGGAGAGAGATACAGAGAGAATAGAGAGAGAGAGAGGGACAGAGAGAGAGAGGGAGAGAGAGCAAAGGAAGGAAGAGGGAGGAAGAGGAAAAGATGGGGCGGAGTAGGTTAAAAAGCAATACGTATTTACAGGGGAGAGAGAATATAAGAGGTAAATACACTATATTGAGAATGACAGGGTTACACATTTTTTGCTCGCTTATCTCGCTAGAAAAATCGCAGGATCCTACAGGAAAGTTTGACAATTAATGAAAACTGACGATTATTACCGTAATTTTACTTTTTTCGACGTTTCAATGTGATAATCATTTCACATCTACGTTAGCTAAAAATCGCACTGTATTACCTCAATTACGCGTTCTCCCGTCAATAAAGTGGGTCTTTTAAAGCTGGTAATATTATGACGGCTTGGGATGTTAATAGAAATACATTTAGTGGCTGACTTGACGGAATGTGAGGCCAAACTCATAATGCTTCAATTTGTTATCTTCGGCTGATGGGCTCTAAAGTGCACACGCGCCGCTCTTAATTACGCGTGCGCCTACGATCGAAACCCCGTGTCGTTCGGAAGAGCACCGCGGCATCAGGCTTCACATTTCATTCAAACTGTCGTGAACATAACTTCTTCTTGTTACTACTCGCCACAGGTAAAAAAAGTATTTCCTTTTTTCATTTTCTTTACCTGGAGGTTCACATTGTTTTAATGATCTCATTTTACTCAAACAATTGCTTCAGCTTCATTCGCTCAGGTTTTTACACGACAGGAAATCCACCAGCTTTTTAAAAATCTTCTCCGGAAAACCTTAAATTTGCATTCGAAGCTGGATCCTTTGGTCACCCAGTTCTGTTCGTACGCTCGAAGGAACTTTGGATTTCCCTCTCTAAATTTGCATTTCCTGGAAGACAAGAAAAGTGAGTACCTGTTTGTCGATGTAAGGTTGGAATTTAGATAACAGCGGTGGTTGTTAGTGCAGTGTCGGTTTACTCTCACAGGTAATTCAGTTAAATGTGCTTGTTTTGGATTGATACCTAAGAACCTGATTGAGATTATCATCAGTCTTTGATTAAAACGAGGGCTGGCGAAGGGTGGAAGAGAAGGGAGATGAAGATGGGAGGAGGAAGTAAGGACAAGAGAAATCTATTTGCTCTTACGTGTTTTCTTATTTAAGTTTTCCTCTCTTTCAGCTAAAGTCATTTATTTAAATGTGTACATGTTATCGAGGCAGATGCAGTATTTTATTTGTTTCTTATCCCCCGTTAGTCCTGACAGCGAAAAAGGCTTTACGATTTTCATGCAAAGATTTACGTAATAGATCATTGACATTCAAAGCATTTGGAATGTAAAAACCTTAATCTTTAGAAAGTCGTCTTGAATAGTCACTGTGTCGAAGATTACAATACTGGAAGACAGGAAGTGCTTTATTTAAAATCGTTCGTTAAATTTGTCCCCTTACATTTCGTTTATATAACAAGATGCATGTAATTTTCATCACTTGTTATTTTTGTTTCTACTGGGAACTATTGAAGACTATTTAGAAAAACTTCAATAGTTCCTTTCGGCGGAAGGATCCACACGCGCTCGTTGGAGCTACTCTCAGATGAGTGGTGTATGCGAATAACTGTTCATATTGTTAGACAAAAGTCATTGAAACACGGCTGGTTCTCATTCTTGTTTGAAGTCATTGAAACACGGCTGGTTTTTCATTCTTGTTTGAAGTGAAACTCGAGAAAGAGCAGTGGAATAAACTGTGAACCAGAACCGAAAGACTTGTGAATTGTTTTCCCAGGAGACGACTGGTAAAATCCCTTGATAGCTGCGAGGTAATCCAACCATCCGTCATTCATGAATCATTTATTTGAAATCATAATATAGTCGTTTCTTCTACTCTCGCATGAATTGAATTGATTTTTGAATACCCTGTAGGAATTATTCGACATGAGTGTTTTTTCTAGGCCGCACGAAGTAGAATTTTAGAGCCTCGTTGTATATCTTTATTTGTGCTTTCAGGCAGTTCTTGCACTTCTGTCTTGTTGTTATTGTTGTTGTTGCGTATTGATGCTTGAGTCAAGTTCCTTGGTTTGAAGCTACTCGTTTTATTTGTCATTTTCATCTAGACGTATATGGAATCTTATTATCTTGAAAATGGTTTCAAAATGCACAATTTCTTTTATGATCGTGAGTTGGATTTTGTCATTGTGTCGATTAAAAGGCTTTAACAAATAATATTTACTGCATCATTTTCTCTTGGAACTCTTTAGAAACATGTAATCGCATAGGCTTCCTTCTAATTATGAATTGGTCTTCTGAGGCACACTTCTCTCTGCCGTTGACGAAACCTCGAATCGAACTGTTACATAAAAGTGCATAAAGTGATGATGCGGTAAAACTTGGTATAAGTTCTTTACCTTTAAACGCAGAGAAGTTTGTATTTCGTTCCAAACATTCAAATATTGTCTGTGTTTCAAGAGAGATTTTCGTCAGTGGTTGAATTTCCCCCTTCCTCTTGGTGTCAGAGTTTAATTTTAGATAGCCAGAGGGAAGTCTTCTAGCATTATATATATGATACATCCTCTTTGTGTTTCTTTAGGGGAGGGGAGTAGTCCGTAAATTTTGCTGTCATTAGTTTTGTTGGAATCACTTGATATTCGACACGTTTGAGGGCTTTTTCTTGGACAATTATTTCTAGAGCTCCTTATTATCTTGCTTTTTCTTTTCTTTGCTTCTCTTTTTGAATAAACAAATATTGGATTTTCTTTTTCCTGACACCCCAAAGTTGACATTCCTGAATGTGGCCTGAAACCTATTTGTAGAGCAAAAAAATAACTATGTCATGTTAAAGATAAAAACCAGTTATGGTCATGCTGTTGCATTGTAAAAGAAACGTTGTGGAATCGATCAGAAAAGGTTAATCATCTAGCATATAAGTATTGGTGTGTACGGCAAGGTTCTGGAATCATCAAAATGATAAGAAATTTAGCCCAGTCTTGATAAAGTTATAAGCACTGTACACAGAAAGATGTATATGGGACTACCCCACACGTGCGTTATATCTATCAGGTCCAAGTAGATATAATAATTACCAAATATATATTAGTAGGCGGTTTCGCAGCAAAATTTGTATGATCACGTATTAGTCAAAACATATTCTTTCACATGATTGGTAATAAGAGCTTCCATTTCACTTTTTGAGAGGGGGGCGTTTCCAAAACTGGTCTTTACCTTTAAAGAACAGCGTTTAGGCAGTGGATGCCTGTAGTAGTAGGATGAGGGATCCTATTGCTGTTGGAACGATGCCACATCGTATTGAATACATCTCTTCGTTTTGGAAAGTGCATTGCCTGTTGCACATGAGGAGTGACTTCGATTGCGTTTATACTAGAGCAGAGAAGACAATATCCCCATACGCCAGCTATTCAAGTCATTGTCTGTTCATTTTGCATTTCACTCTTTGCATGGTTAGTACGATGTTACTTTCACATGATGCCTCCAAAGGCGCTGACACCGTCAGGCACATGGCATCTCGGGTGCAACGGGCGTGAATGTCTAACTGCGACACTCAAGTAGGACTAATTCCATTGGTGTTCATCACGGAACCACCCCCTCTCTCTCTCTCCCTCTCCCTCATGACTTCGATTCGTGAATGATGTATTGATCGATCCTGCAGACGGAATCTTCCTCATGAGCTGCCGATGTTGTTAAAGATTAAGTATTGTAAAAGAAAAAAAAGTCACATCTACATGACCAAATGTGTGATTCTCCATATGGAAGGGACATTTGGAAATTCTCTTTAGACAGATGTCATGGATGTGGTACCTATGCTGTCTGACTTTTAGTTTGTTACATGCTGGCTATATCTGGTCCAAAATAACCACGTGTTTTGCCTGCCATCTTCTGGACAGGTTTATCGCGTCAGCTATGATGTCAGTCCTGCCCCGATTCTGTTCTCTGTTCTGTTTTTTTACTATTTTACCGATGAGCCCTTCCGAATGTGCACCGTCCAACTACGGAGCTTCGTGGCTTTCTCATCAGCGGCTAATTGTATCACATCAACCGTCAGAATTTCCCTCTCAATTTCGATTTTCCATATCTTAAAGATTAGATTCAAGATGAAAACTTTATGTGCATTGTTAACATTTTCTTGATCAAACTGCAGGATGCATTTGTACCGATGAGTCATCTTTTTTTCCGTTTTACCACCAGGGAAAGAAATGCTCCTTCATTCGTTCAACAATAATTTTATCATTTATCTATTGAATTAATCATGCGTATTACTATTTACTTCTGTTACCAGGTACTGTTTCTTCAGGGGCTTCGTACTTGTAATTGATATCCTTTTTTTTCACAAAACGATATCGAGTTTGTATGGCGACTTTTTTTTCCAATAATTATAAGTTTATTGCTTCGAATCAGAGTAAATAATAAAAAAAGTAGTTTTTGAACAACATTTACATCAATATATCAAAAACATAGTAATGAGTGGTACATTAAGGAATGTAGCGTACAGAAAATGGCGAAACTAAGAGTGCTAACCAGATTACATATTTGTTATGTTTTGCCATTTCAACGTACATGTATGTTTCAGCATTTTTCCTTGTCTGCATATGGTGGCAATAATGTATGACAACTTGACAATTCCCCAAACCGTAGTAAGCCTATATCGACATATGATATTTACAAAGACCCCAAAGCATACTACATGTATATATATATATATATATGCAACTGTGAGAAGTGTAACGATTTAATTAATTATTGACAGAAGTATATCAGCTTTCAGTCTGACAGATGGTGTCAACACCAAGCTTACATTCGTTGGGGCTTCGCAGCTCTTTTCTCACGTTTGAAGTACATTTGCTCGTTTTTCTCCTACACGTACCTGGTATCATGTTATGACGTCGTTGGCATACACTTGATGTGGAGAGGAATCATCTAGAGCAACCTCCCAGATTGAACTCTAGAAAAGATAGCCAACCAGACGGACAGAGAAAGAGAAAGAGAGAGAGAAAGGAGGAAAGAAATGGAGAGAGAGAGAGAGAAAGAAAGAGAGAAGAAGAAAGACTGAATCCAGTTATGTTCTATAAATATCACTGACACAGACGATGTCTAATAATGTCATATCTTTACTTATAGATCTGTTAATCAGTTCAAATATTTATATATCCATATCACCTCTCTGCTGTAATACGTTTCATATTTTGTTTACCTCCCAGCTGCCAACCTTCATTCATTTCGTTCATGTGTTTTTGAAGCGCTCTGGAAAACGGCCAGATTTTGGTTGCTTAAAAAGATACATATACATCTGATTCCCAAATGGTTGTTTATCACGCAAAAAATATTTTTGATCTCTATCAAGGCATGCATCCTTATAATATGACGTGTATCTTCGTTATAAAGGCTGGGTTTAAAGTTGGTTAATTCGTCTAAGAGAAATCAAATGGACATGTAGCTTTTTCGGTCGTTTGAATGATGAAAACGCAGTGTCCCTTTCCACTACGAAATGACCATACATTCCATTTTAATTTCTTCACCAGGAAATGTCTAATTTTAAGACTGAAAATATTTATGTGTACGTAAAATTCAAGTGGAGATGGCAAGTATACAGTGTAGCTATACTCGACAAAGACCCCCAAATAAAGCGTACAGATTTTTCTATCTGGTATACAAAAATATAATGTATGGAAATATAAAGTGCACTACGCCCATATACCATTCATTTTGTTTCTTTAAGACGATTCACTGCGTCAAGTGAGTGGGAGACTCAAAAGAGAAACAAAATCATTGAAAGCGAATGCGAGAGAGTGAGAGAAAGAGAGAGATAGAGAGAGAGAGAGAGAGAGAGAGAGAGAGTGTGTGTGTGTGTGTGTGAAAGGGAGGGGGTACGATAAAGAGAGAGGAGATACTCAATAGAGAGGGGGAAACTAAACAGATATGGGGAGACAGAGAGAGGAAGATAGAGAGAGAGAGAGAGAGAGAGAGGGAGTGCGTGTGTGTGGGAGAGAGAGAGAGAGTGCGTCTCGTGTGTGTTAGAGAGGGAGAGACATACACAAAGAGATCGTTTTGTTTTGTTTCCATATCTAATGAAACGACGTGCAATAATGACTAGCATTTACAATCAGTGCTCTTTATTATTGGCATATGCTTTTAAATGTCTCAAATACGAAGGGTTGAATGGCCTTGACTGTGTCATATTTGCCCTGGACTTACACAAAATAAATTCATAAAGCTGTCGCATAAAATGAGATTAATATAGGATTTCCCGGCCAAATTCGCGAGTTTGTCATTCAAATTAATTTGTCTTGCGTTCAAATTCGACGGTTTTAGTGCAGTCAGCTATATAACGGGTCTATATTCCCTTTTCTAGTTTTCAAATCTATGGAATTTTCGTTAGAATCTACGTATGTTTCATTCAAATTAATAAACAATGTGCTTCTTTCGCTATTTGGTCATTCGATTTGGCTCAACACGATTTTCTGACAACGCGACGATGTACTTCTAGCATTCTAATTCATGTGTAGCATTCAAATTAGCACTTTGTGCACTTAAATTGATGGTCAATATACATTTCTCGTTTATTACAAACTTTTTATAGCTCATTCTTTTTCTTTCAAGATTGTTTTTTCATGTGTATTTCATCTTATTTAATTTTCTTGCATTCATACACTTATACTTATTAGATTTATCTGATATTCATGAGCATTTAAGTTTGATTGTTAAGAAGAAAAAAAAACGACTTGCATCTACGGACCTGATAGTCTCGGTATATTTGTAAATATTCATGCAAGGAAGTTGTTTGTCTTATGTTTCATCATAAATTTATCATAATTTCATCATAATTTCATTTTGGAAGAAGGGTACAATATTGTGACTGGGGTAGGGACTAGAGTCAACAATTTGAACATGATTCATTATTTAGCCATGTCTTTAGTTATCGATCTGCTGGCGGGCAAGTAAACTATGAAACTCTTTAAGAAAAACAGAGGGGTGTGCTGGGTATAAGAGACGATGTAAATTACTTTTGTAAAATTCCGAGTCTGTAGTAAAAAGGGACCTCTGAGGGTACCCCCACCTTTCCCGGGTATATGAACATGTCTGTGCAGAAATGCCTTATCCCTTGATTTCGCCCCTTCTTTACTCTATGTCTGACTACACCCATCTGCATTGTCCTGAAAATAAATAAATGGAATAACAGCTTAGACCCCAATGGCAAATGATGCATTTTAAGTGCATTATTTAAAAACTGTAAAATTTGTTGCAATTCTTCCCCCTAACATTCCTAACTTGAATAAAAATATTACGAATACGAATGACAGGAGTTAATTTGAATGATAAAAAATACGCTTTGACAAGTGAATATTAATTTGAATGCTATTTGAGCAGTTTCTAAATTGAATGACAGATCTATGAAACCCTTCGACCAAAATCCTAAATTAAATACAAATACTGGAAAATTGAATGATAATTGGCATGGCAAAGCCGATCTACGCTAACTTAAATGCAAAGTAAATGAATTCGAATGACAAACACGCGAATTTGGCCGGGAAATCCTATATTACAGACATAATAAAGGATTTTGTGAACGTAAAGTTGACTTGTATACAGAAAAGTATTTTAAGATTTGTTATGCTTAAGAAGTATATTACATTGAAAGAATCTGTTATTACAGAGAAGGCCTAACTGTATTTGAAATAAATAAGTTATCAGAGAGAAATGGAGAACGAAGACCTTTTCATAGCCAATATTTGGTTACAAAACGTGTATTAGATATGAAGTTAAAGTCTCATTTAAACTTTTAAGAAATCATTCAGTAATCTAAACAGAGCAACACATGCTTCAGCCGAAGATTTTTCTTCAGCATTTAGAATTAAATTGGGATAACAGTGCATACGTGGTAACATTATGAATTGTCGTAGTCGAGTGGTTTCATCCTTTAACTTGAGATGCGAATGTCGGCCGTTCAGGCCTGTACGGCACTGATGTCCCTTTGGCAAGACACTTACCCTTATTTGTTTCTCTCTTTCTTGGTGGAGTAGGTATTAAAATGAGTACCCGATTTAGATTTTTGTGTTATTGATGATTTCTTTGAGCAATATGGATAGCCGCACTAATACCTTGCGTGGTACCTATTACTTTTAATAGCGAATGACAAGAAACCAATATTATTATTATTGATCCTGACTTGCGTTTCACTTTTGTGGACCCCGAAATATTTTATGAAAAATGGTATTATATTATGAATGTTAAATTCTTTTCTTTTAGAAAAATTATATCTGTATAGATATTCGCATTGATATCTTAGAAGCCGTGTACAGTTCTACTTTCTCTGAATATAAGATCTTTGTCAGTTAATGTTGTCTCTGCGTATGTGCAATAATGAGTAAGCCACCAGTGCACACAAACTGTGACAAAAAGATTTCGAAAAGCCCACTTTTCTTCAATAAATATTCCATATAATCCCTACAAAGTGACGCATGGTGTATTTTCTACTTGATTCTGTAGAAAGAACCCTGAAGGTCAAAAATATGATGACCGATCGTATACTGTATAGTGAAATCCCTCTAAGAATATTATATTGTTATTATGAAACAAGTAAAGCGATATTATTGTATCCTATTTAAAGGGTTGATAAGCTTATATTAAGCAGTGTAAATCCAACCTGGTGTACATGGGAATACGTGGAAACTGAGAATAGATTGAATTAAATCAAGGTATTCTGTCAATCCGGGGATAAAAATGTAGTGTTAATTGAATTTCCGCCGTTTCTTTGCTTGGGGGCAAGAACACTTGTTCTCCTTCTCGAATACCTCTGTGTCGAATATCTACTCACCTATACGTCTTTGATTTATCAGGATACGATTTCATTTTTATTCCTGCACCTCGAAATCTCTAGTAGTTCTTTGTTTGGTATTGCTGCAGAAGATTCCGTTTTCTTTAGAAAATATCGGTTACTTGTATCAGTGTCATGAAACTATAATAAACGTCAGATAAAAATAGAATTTGTTCACCGTGTAATCACAAAATGTCCTCATTTTCGTATCCCAAGGAAACAGAAGAAGAAAAAAAAACATTAAGGAAGAAAAACAAGCCTAGAAAATATCAATATTTATCAGATATTACATATAGTATAACGTGTACACGAATGCAAGGATTGCTTTGGAAAATCTGCTTTGCCGTGTGGTCGTGTAACACATGCATGTGCACATGAGTAATATCAAGGAGATTGGTCGTTGACTTCCAGATTGCGCATAAATTCCCAGATTTCATGCGCTATATGACACCTATGTTAATCAAATACCCGAAGAAAATTACTGTAATAGTCATCACCAACATTGAAATTAAAATATTGTTTTGCTAGATTACCAGTGGCAATGATTTTAGCTTTCAATGGTTTATTTCCAATACCAACTACCGGTTTAATGAAATGAGTAGAGGGGGTAAAATGAAGATGAAACAAACTCAAAGCGGTTGCATCTACTACAACATTTACAATTTGAACGAAGACATTTTTCCGCCATTTCAAACTGAATGTTATCCTGTAAATCCATTCAAAGAAGTGGCATAATGTAAAAAAAGGCTACCGGGCACCAACGTTATAGTTTATTACATGGCTTTGAAACTCCAGGATTCTATGCTCAATTACATTGGGAGCAGTAGAAGAAGTACACTTCCGACATTCTTAATTGTTATTGTAAAGGTTAAAAATAGGCTTCATGTTGACTGGGTATTAGATGTCGACATGAATATTTGAACGCTGTTAAATAGATATCAAGACATGTATCGTCCGTCACTCAAATTTCTTTTTCCGACTCCAACGCTTTCGTATTCAATTGAAACCCCTATTTCACGCCTACTTATCCGTACCAATTTAACATTCAACTTATTAAATATTGTCGGGCTCTAAATGTTAATCTCAGCAGGCGAATTATCATGATTATATTCTTCTAACATGTCTAATGTTAAAAGAACTTCTTGAGAGCGTCTTCGATCTGAAAAGTTTTTCAGAACCATTTTGGGGGTAACAGACTAATTATTGAAAGAGGACTAAAGCGGGCAAAACACTGTATCGAGAGAAGAAAAAAAAATCGAAATACAATCTTTGATAATAAAAATATGGTAATATGAGTGAGTTAAAATATTGTCCTCTCCAAAAATAGAGAATAGTAAACGTTTCACAGGGAAAAGCAAACAAAATGTATCCAAACATGATTTCGCTGAAAATAAATCTCGTTCAGTCGTTTCATGACCCAATATTGATATTTTTTGCTTTAAACTTTTTGTATGCGACCCTCCCCCGAAAAACAGCACGTTAATGGAAGAAACAGAACGTTGTTCAGAAATACATTATAACTAGTTATTGACCTTTATTGTTTATCGGATGCAATTATAACTCCAATGTCAAAAGGAATTGGCTATTGGCTGCTATGATTCATATATCAGATGCCGGAATAATGGTAAATGCTATTTGACGGTAAGTAACAAACACTTCCTAATTGGGCTCATTAAATAACTATTTTATGCTGCGGCGGAGAGTCTGAAACCTGCTTTATATATGTGTGTATGTGCGTGTGCGTGTGCGTGTGTGTTTGTTTACATGTGCGCGCGTTGTGTCCTTCAAGATGAAATAAGCGTCCCTGATTGATATTGGATAATAATGGCCATGATATTGCACTCTACCACTAATATGCACCATCAAGTATTGATTATCCCTTTTAACCATGGCCAACGATCTAGGAAACGTTAACAATTTGATCGATATTGAATCAATCATATTTATTGGTGGCAGCTGGTATGGAATCATTTGTTTCTTCATTACATCTTCCTCGAGTATTTCTCTGGCTGGTTTTACTTACTATATACAACGTCAGTCGTAAAAAAAAGAGGTGATATTCGATGAAGATAATAATATACGTACGGTAATCCTGTGGATTATGCCAGGAAGTTCATGCTCATAATAGGGCTCTAGATACGATAATCATTTTGTTTTGTGCATTCCAAACAAGGTTTCAATGATAACAAAAACATATTATAACATA
Organism: Strongylocentrotus droebachiensis; assembly: GCA_035222895.1. Taxonomy (NCBI): domain Eukaryota; kingdom Metazoa; phylum Echinodermata; class Echinoidea; order Camarodonta; family Strongylocentrotidae; genus Strongylocentrotus; species Strongylocentrotus droebachiensis. The sequence continues at coordinate 143,343 of JAVYIG010002242.1, read as the reverse complement.
TTACGAACTACATTTTTCTGTACCATACTGTGAATCTAAATAACTTGATTATTTCTCTTTTTACTTATGTCACCATGTCTGCCAATCTCTCTGTTGTGAATTTACGTATTGTGGCATTTATTTATAGAAGGGTAGGCGATATTGATCAATATAACAGCATGATAATAATACCCCATAGGCATCGTCTCTGTTCCAACTTCTTTAAATTATATGTATTTATTTCTTTTCGAATGCCCGTGACATTTTAACCTTCAGAATTACGAGCCTTCATTATACTCTTATCAATAGATAAACCTGTATACATCTTTATTTTGAAAGATTCTGAATTCATATTTATCAACCTGACAAGTAAATGGAAAGGTGACTTTATCTTCCACTTAAGAGCCTTATTGAAATCCCATTAACCCACCATCTTTAACCCATGCATATCCTTCATCTAGACACATGTATCAAGGCCTCAGTGTAATTCCCATTATCTTCCAAAAGGAGGAAGGAAGGATATTCGTTATTCTTTCGGAGAGAGAGAGGCACTGAATCTGATTTCTTTTACAGACAGAGACCGTTCAGCTGTTTGACACTTCTGACGGTCATCTGGAATTAATCTCTTCAGAATTGCCTGAAAGAATCACTTCTCGTCCACTACTCTCCATTACGCAGCTTCCGATATAGGAAGCATTAACATCTAGCGAAATCCCTTGATGTTTATCAATTCACTTGGAATAATATGGCAGTTGACTCTCGCCACAACAATTTCTGCATCAAATTTAATCAGGTAAATAAATCGTTCGCGTAGTTCCTTCCCTTCATAATAATATTGATTTTAAAGGGAAACGAAGCATAATTCTAGATCCTATTTAAGGTTGATAACAAAATGTTTATCAAAATATTCTCATTTATATTTTTTGACAATAAACCCATGCTCAACTGCCCAAATCATCACCAGTAGAGACTGTGGGTGTATTTTGTTTGACAATCATAGAATCGGCGACACCATATTGCCACTTAGCCTCAACGAGAAAAGAAATACAAGTAAAAAAAAAAGAAAAAAAAAAGGGGGGGGGTGGGGGGGCTTTTGCATATTCAAACTGTTTCTCTTTCCATTCTTTTGTAATGGAGTTGGAATGTAAATATCCTATCAATAGATGCATGTGCTTAAGCAGAGATTTGAACCACGCGTCTAGGTTTTAGAGTCAGATGAAACTTGATCTTAAGCCTGGCGCTTCTCATCGACCAGACAACTCACTTCATCTACATGACTACAGTCATAGAATATAGATTAGGTGTGGTAGATACAGGATGAAGAATTGACGGCACCGGGATCATCATGATGTTAAAGCAGAAGATACATGTCTACCCTAGAGTCAATGTCTTTGTGGTGTTCTTTCAGCCCGCCGCAAGAGATTTTCTTCCATGGGAGGTGTGCTTTTCACTGAACAAAATAAACATTTAAGCTAAACCACCACAAAGTTATTGGTATGCTATTGTTACAGTAACTGATTAATCCCTGTAGCGTATCTTTCTGGATTTATCTTCATTATAATTTCAAATGTCTATAAATAAAGCCCCAGTATATTTTTCATTGGAATAACATTTCCTGGAAATGTTTTTGCTTTCTTCTGATGTGAGGAATACTGTCATCGATATATTTCAACACCGGATGCAGACTATGGATGATATTTTTTTAAGGTAACACCTTAAACGTCCTCTCAAACTAACGTTTGATTTACACTATAGCTAGATTTAAAAGGCATCCAACACTAAATCAAAGCACCACACAAGGGTTGTTCACTCCCTTACTTGATATAAAAAGCCCCAGACGCCATCATCATAACTGAATGGATATTGGAATGGGATTGCTATTCCATAATGAAAGACGATCGATGGTACTCCTTAAAGGCATCGTTTAACAATGTTAAATCTGAGATGCATGGCCCTGCGTGTTATCAGTGTCTGTGATATGGTGTAATATTGAAGCCATTAAAAAAAAAATTGCGCTTCAAAATGAGTAAAAAGTAAAGAATCTATGAGTGACCGGTTTTACCATACTCATTTCTCCCAATAGACTGTAGTGTTATAAAAACTGATAGGAAAATGGACAATTTGATTTCGATTTCCAATCACAAATATCTTGATAATCGGATAGGCGATCGGCTTGTAAATGTAATGGGGTTCCTGATTGACCTAAAGGTTCATAATTATCGTTGCAGCATGAGCCAAATCCAGGATTTTGTTTCATAATCTGAGACATTGTTACCGAGTCACTTTAAAGTAGCTGTGCAAAGATTTTAAAAACTAACTTTATTTCCATTATTGCAAATGTGAAAATTTGATTTGACAATTTTATCAAAATTCAATGCTTGAAAACATTCGAAGTAATGATTATTATCAATTACAAACGCTTAAATACAGCCCCGGCATAACACCTGAAGAGTTCTCCGAACACTGCTGAGATATGTGACATCACAGGTTGGGCATGATTTGCACAAGCAGTCCCATGACATGTCATACATTTTCAGTGCCTGTTTTGTCATCTTGGCTTCAGTCAAATCTCTTACTTCACTACCGTCAGGCTAAATGTTTAATCTATTGCCTCACTCTAAATTAGTTTGATGAAAAATGCAGAGATGAAAAAATAAAGGAATCCGTCGCTTGTAAACAAAATAAGACGCCATTTTTTCAGCTGCATACTCCGCGGTGTTTCAAGAAGGAACAAATGCCTTCCATGCTATCATTCCGGGCGGGGGGGGGGGGGGGATGTCTCAATTTTAAAAAGTGTGGTTTCTTTGATAATTCATTCATCCCTATCCTGTGTCTTTACAAACAAAAGATTTTAGTTATCAAAATCGGTTTCATATCCCTTTTTGAATTATGTACACTAAACTCATTATAATTTGAGAAATAATAGCATTGCAATTATGTTCATTCTAAATGGGATGTCGTCCGCTCGTGCAAATAATGCCCAACCTGTGATGCCACACACCTCAGCAGCGTTCAGAGAGCTCTTCGGGTGCTTTGCTTAGGCTGTATTTAAGCGTTTTGTAAATGATAATAATCATTACTTCGAATGTTTCCAAGCATTGCATTTTGATAAAGTTGTCCAATCAAAGTGTCATTTTTGCAATAGTGAAAATCAAGTTAGTTTCTTAAAATCTTCGCGCAGCTATAATGTATCCAAATATGCTGAACTGTCTTGAGAAACGAGATTCATAGGAATGAAGGATGTGGCGGTAACGATCCCATCTATTTCTTCGGGCTATGACCATTAAACTTACCTTAATTGCATTCGATTTAGTCTTAACACGATCTTGGTAAAATTCGTCATGGCTATGATTTGGGAAGATAAAAACAGATTATGCAGTTACACATGAATCTCATGTCCCTATATGATATTGTCACGACCATAAACTGACTATGGCAAATTTTTAACAACAAAATCAGTTGAATTATGACTACCTTGTTATAGTATCTAGTGTCGAATGTTTACTGAGGTAGTCATCGCAAACATTCCTGGTAGTAATTTATAGGATCTCACCACTTTGTCTAAAGTCCTGTGATTCATATCACTCCATAACGACAACAAGAATATCTAAAAATGTTATTTCTAAAAGAAAGAGAGAGATAGTGAGAGAGAAAAAGGAGAGAGAGGGGATGGGAAAGGGGAGAAAAGAAACCACGAAAACAACCAAAGACACGCTACAATTAAGCAGTTCATGACTTCATTCTCAGCCATATTAGATACTGCATAATCTTATTCCCATATCTCATTCTCTCTTTCTTTTCTCTTTCTCTCTCTCTCTCTCTCTCTATCTTTGGTGCTAATATACAATAATGGTTCATATACATAATGGGTAAATCTTTAATGAATTTACTGAGTGTAAAGTACTTTTATTAGGTGGTCAGGAACCGAACTGGAGAATTCTTGACACACCAACATCTCATGTATAATTTGTGTCATGTTGATCATGTATCTTTGAACACCTTGATACATAATGATGTATTAGCTTTACTTATCTAGGATACATACGCATAATAAACGTGTCCAACAATGACACACGTATGAAATATTCTATAAATTAGTACTTGATTAAATTAGACACCTCAACATGACATGGCAACTAAGTTATTATTTATTTTAAAAAAAAGGAATTATTAACCCACACTCGTCATCTCGCTAAGTAGATGATGCCTGATTGTATTCTCATGTAGGAAGAGGATGTGATAAGGTGAAGTGGATATTTATCTATTTATTCACTTAGTTACTTTATTGATTGCGTTTACTTAAACTTTTTGTTTATTTTTATTTTTACATTTCAATTTGGTAGTAGAATACACATGTATAAAGAGCTAGAGCTCGATGGTTTATTTAACATGGAACCACATTTCACAAGGTTTCCTATCAATTTCGTATGTTACCCGTGGAGTTAGAATAAATGAGCCTATCATAAGAGTATAAGCCAAACCCCTCTAGAGTTTGAAAAACTGGGAGGCCGAGAAGCCTGGCAATAATTTGAGAGAAGTTCTGTATGTCTCGCGTTTAGAAATGTAATCTTAAACCAGACTAGACACCTCCGTTTTGCCAGTGATATAAGCAATGTCAGGAGACAAAACTAACACTTTAGATTTGTTTAGTTTCGTACCAGCAAAGTTTCGCTTATCATACTCACTTGTTCCCCTCACCTCATTCTTTCGTTTGGTGTATGAACAATGCTCAAGTAAATCTAATATTGTGTTATCTATGAAGAGAGACAGGATTTGTCTGGATCCGAAGACTGAAATCGAATACATTCATTGTCCTGTAAAGTCTCATTAATGATCCAATGGGATTTCTCGAATAGTGACTCCATTCAAATCTCACTGGGGCTGCATGAAAGAAATTAGGCTCTGCGGGAAGAATGCATTACCGAATAACTGAACGGATAGATAGATTCTCGACGCCATTTTAAATCTCGATTCGAGGCTCAGTACAAATGTGATACCCCCTACCGATCCAAGTGATAGCTCAGTTACATCACAGGGGTGGGAGGTGGTTAGATTGCAGATGTCATCCTTAGAATGATGATACCTCCCTTGCGCAATTCATCATCAAGTACAAACAATTGGAGCAGACAAGATTTAGGAATGCCTCAAGCTTGTTCAGCTCTCATAATAGCCATCTCATGAATCTATTTTTTAGACTACAGAATTTTGCGGGTAATTTGATAATTGGATTTATGAATGACACATCTTTAAATCCTGTTTCCCCGGAGATTTTCTTGTCACAACTATATAATGGTACTGCGATAGAAGGGAAATTGATATATATGTGGTCAATCTTTTTTCAAGAATTATTTTGTGATGAAAGCTTCACTATCAAATTATTCGGGATTTAAATTCCCTTACTTTGCGTTGTCTCAGTGTAATTTTTAGTACTTAGGAAACGAATAACTAAACGGAAAGTTCGCATTCGCTATCCCACCTGACTCTACATTTTCTTTTACTGAAGTAATGCTTTTATTTAGTGCTCAATGTCGATAAGTATCAAAGCAATCAAAATTCTCCTTTTACAGATAGCACTGAAATCACTACTTCTTCAAACTCCATTTTGAAAATAGATCGTTCTCTTTTGGCACAAATTTTTAGGTTTTTACCTTTTTTTCCGTACGGATGTTAACGATTGAAACCAAGTAGAAAAAACAGAATTTCCCTTTTCAGATGAGAGACCACAATTGATGATAAAGAGGAAAGCTATTTCCATATGGACACGTTAATTTTCAGACACTTTGTCTAATAACGGAAATGAATTAGAATTTCTATTTCAAATGTCTTCATCGCGGAAATTGGAGCAGTTCTGATGCAAAAAGTGATAGGTGCGTTCCCCTCAGGCAGAATTGTTTTTCTAGTCAGACAAGTCAAAAGTAAAGTGAGTGAAAAGTGCCTCATCTTCTAACATCGATCTCGAAGCGGGTTGGAAATGCCAATCTAGATCGGTAAATCGAAACAAAGTGCGTAGTTTTCTTCAGAAGAAACATACGATGGCTAGATTTCCATGTAAACTAAAACTCAGAGATGCACCTTTGAACGGAATGATTATGCAGTTAGTTTATATAGGAGATGAAAGAACTGGGCGACTGAGAGTGTACGGAATGACAGAGTGTTGCTCATGAGAATACTGTTTCGAGTAAATGACTACTAACAATTCTTTTTCCAGTAATGTCTCGCGAGGTAGGAATGTTCAATCAGGTTTATTGGAAACAAAGTGAAGATTCATTTCCCTTGAGTATGCTAATGCTAAGGCAATGATTCTGAAGGACTGTTGACATTCAGTATCACCTCGTTCATGAAACTGTAACTGACCAAACCGTCCAACACACACAGGTCGATATTCTTCTAAACTAAAGTCCCGACGATGTGTTTTGACTTTTACCCCAAATCGAGTTTAAGAAAGGAAGTTAGTCTGATGTCTTCTAGAGTTTTCCTTTGGTAGACGTGATTGAAGACCAAGGGTCGGGTTGAACTAAAATAAGTAAATAAGAACTAGAGTACTTGAATCTACACTAACTGGACAGATGTTTGAAAAATATATAGTGCGAGAAACTTGCTTTGTCAATAAATGCTACAATTAAATTTTGAATTTCCAAATGAAACATAGCCGACAGATCACTGCCATTTGCTGAAGCATCTGAGTGCGATGCCTTTAATCTTCAGAGATTTGAAAATATTCATTTAAAAATTCCTCGTCTCGTGATTAGCCCCTAGAGGTACATGTGAGTTCAAGGTATAGGATGGAAGAAGGATGTCTTGCCACAGCTGCTCCTGCTAAAGATCGGTCGATCCTCAGGGCATCATTACAAGTCAGTCTCACATACCTGGATGTAGCCCCAAGGAGGTACAAGTCAATTCCTCCTCTGTCGGCCTACCGATCTAAGATCTGCCCTGCCGTCACGAGACATTGCTATTAAAATAACACTGAACTAGAGCAAATAGCAAACATCTTTATTACACTGTGTTTGTCAATATATCTTTGAGCAACTGAATCTCTCGATGTAACGTTGCTTATTGCGCTTTTGAGCACATTTAAAGATAAATGTGAATTCTGGTAATGCGATTGCATTGTGAAAGAAAAGGTGTGGAATGGATCAGAAAAGTTGATCATATAGCATGTAAGTATTGGTGTGTAATGCAAGGTTCTGGAGTCATCAAAATCATCATAAATTTGGCCCAGTCTTGGTAAAGTAACAATCACTGTACACAGAAAGATGTATATGGGACAACACACATGGTGTCGGGGCTAGTACTACCTTGATTTCCTTTCCATCTTTCTATGCTCATTACTCAGCCAGTATACATTTTCTTCCAAAATTGTTTGGCACATGACATTTATTTGTAATCTTGAACATTCAGTGTAAGTTTCGTTAGATTCTGTGAGAATTCATTTTTTCTTTTTAACTAGAACTCAAGTGTATATTTAAGTTGACTGAGTAAAGTTACATTAAAAGGTGAGCATCTTCTGATATTAGATGGTTGTTACATCTTTCCCTCTCTTATGGAATAAACAGAGAACAAGACTCAAGGTAGCAATTACTCGAATCCATGGGCAGGGAAAACATGGTATCAAGTTTCCACCTTAACGCCAAAGGGTTTAGACATGTTTTATATTTGGTAGAAAACTAAGTCTTCATTTAATAACTACAATAAAGGGCATGGAAATGAAAGTATTACGAGTCATGACAATATAATCCGCTTAATCCTTTCATACATGAGGAAATATGTAATCGTAGACAATTCGTTTTCAGGCTGTTTCTTAGGGTCTTGGGAGTAATCAAAATGCAATGGTTGCAATACCATGACAGACATAGCTGGAAAACGATAATGAAAATAACGAACTGCGTGTTACTGATATCCATACTATGTCCATGATTATCACCATGTTCATGCGTTCCTTCAGGCACATGTTTGTCCCCTTTGGATGAATATATTGAATATAATATTTGTAGGGACGTTAAATCTACCCAAAAACCAGTCAGATATGAACTTGCGAGTCGAACCAATTTGAATAGTATTATACCTGCCATTATTGATTGACGAATATGGAATTTGTTATCAATCAGACGAGACGAAATATAATTCACAATATTTTAGACTTCTATTCCTGTCACCGGTATTCCTATCAAACATGCCTAAAGTTTGTGCATGCTTTAATGATTTACCTTTGTGTTAAACAGTGCTTTGATATTAACTGAGGTATTGTCGTTGTCATTATGTCTTCTGGTTTGCATGTGCATGTTTAATTAATGATAAATACAAATGAATTTTGGGGGCTGAGCATTGTGAGGTATTTCCAAGGTTAGAGAATGGGTACACACATTTTGATGAAGAATTATATTACATTATATCCTCAATTTAGTGATGAATTGTAATATATTTAAAGTAAGGAATTTACTTTTCAATAGAAAATACGTTTGAAGATGAAGATCAATCGAGTTCATGGAGAATATAAGTCTGGATTAAAAAAATGTATCGACAATCAAGGGGAGACTTGCAGGCGAAGGGATTTGAGATGCTAACACGTGAAAGGAAAGAGAGGGTTAAAAAGTGTCGAGGAAAAAGAGGGGAGAGAGAGGCAGAGAGAGAGTGTGTGTGTGTGTGTGTGTGTGTGAGAGAGAGAGAGAGAGACACACACACACACACAGACAGACAGACAGACAGAAGGCGATAAGGGGCTCTTACCTCGGATGTTTTGGTGCAACTTCAGGACAAGTTTTTAATAGTGTTTTTTTTAACGCTTTTTGTATGGCTGTTATGGTGTTATGGTAGTGTGTGACGAACTGAAGTATTCGGGACCATACAATCAAGTTGTTTCCTGAGTAAAGAGAGTGAAAGGACCAACGGATTCTATCAATTCAATGGATTCGATCAGTAATGGACACTTTGCTATTCTCGGCCCTTAATGAACATGCTGAAGAGTAAACACAGTGGGGACAAAACACCAGATAACCAACAAAAGGGATATACTCTATATGACCGGGTTTCCTGGAACATCTATTTGCTAATTGTTTCCTTTATAACTGCGTATGGGGGAAAACATATTGATGCTTCTCTGGAGACTCATTTGGAAGAAACTAATGGATTGCCATCAGTTTTCTTTACACTTTCAGAAAAAATAAAATAAAAGAAGGACTTGCAATGATGAAAAACCCAAATAAGAGATATCGTAATACACATGTTCATTTAATTTTTTTTCAAATTCTATTCAAATAATTTAATTTCCGTAATTCAATCAAAACATGAACAAAATGCTTACATACAAATATATAATGCCAAATGAAGTTTGCAATATAAAATAGAAAATGAAACTTAGGCCTATTTATAATTATGCGATATTAAATGTCGATACGGAATCAAAGCATTTTAGGATGCAACATATATAAACATATCATTATCATAAATTAAGTCGAATATAAAGACAACTGCTTAATCCACGAAAAAGCCTGTATTTGTGTGGATAACTCAAAAAAGAGAAAGAAAAAAGAAAAACAAACAAACAAAGCACTGCTTGGAAATATGAGCTTCATTGGCATAAGAAAAACACAGTAGAGCAGTGCATGAGGGGATATAGGCCTATATGCTCCAACACTCATGAGCGGTTAAAGACTCCATATTTTTTTAATAAATTTGGTAGCTGCGTATTTTCATAGGCTGATAGATAGAAAATTGAATATGATGACGTGAGACAGGATGACAAAGACAAAGGCAAGGACAATGGCAATGACACGAACAAAGGCAGGGACAACGACAAGGACCATGACAAGTTCGATGACAATAAATTGTTACAACTTTTATACGTAAAGTGTAGTTAAAAATATGGATAGATTGTTTTGCCACGTTAATATAACATAAAATGCTAATGAATTGTGGGTGTGTATTGGGTTTTTACAGACGTGTATCAATCAGATATTGAATGCGTTATCAGTATTTATACCCCTACTAGGTGTCTGTACATTCGATAAGAAACGGAAATGGATACTCCGAGCCTTGACGTTGTTTAACAATGATGACATATGAATCATAACATCTCATGGTTAGACTAAATGACCATTACAATGTTTCGAATCTTCTCATGGGATACAGTAATGTGTTGACCTGTATAGTCGCATTAGAGATGGGAGATATTTTGAGAGAAATAGAGCAACATAAATAGATGACAGGGACAGAGAAAATGAGAGAAAAAAGAGAAAAGAGAGGGGTAGGGAGAAAGAGAAAGGGTGAGAGGGAGAGAGAGACAGAGAGAGACAGAAAGAGGGAGAGAGACAGAAAGGGAGAGAGAGAGAGAAAGGGAGAGAGAGATAGAAAGGGAGGGAGAGAGGGAGAGCGAGAGAGAACAAAAAGGGGAGCTGGGCATTCTGACACATGTACCTGTTGTTTTTGATTAACTACAGATGCTTTTAGTCAGGCTTCTTCCAATTTAATTAGTTAATATCAAGCTAGCAACACTTATAAGCCGTGGTAAGTCATTGTCCTCCTGTGGTTGCATATTAAATCAAATCAGAGAAGAGATGACGGGAAAGGTAAATAGATAGTGGCAACTGGTAAGTTACAAAGAGACATTTCACCTTGATCTATGTACATTGTACCGTCATACACCTGAAAGGTGCCCTTTTTTGAGGCGCCAGTCTTAAGGACTTTGTTAATTGAATTATTTCTTATTTTTAAGTATTATTTGAGTGTTCACACTTGTACAAGCATTGCTTTTTAGTGGACCCCTCTGTTTCCAATATATTTCTTGTAAATTTTTATAATTGATTTGTAATGTTTTGTTGGAAACATGAATAAATTAAAATTGAAAAAATTGTATTGAAATTGACTGAGGTCACCTGTTCCATAGTCGCCATGCGTTTTGTCTCCCTTAAGAATGAAAAGTCTGTCGTGGAACCCGTCTACAGCGGCCACATGTCTGCAGTGGCCATGTTTTACACTGAGTTGCCTCATAAGACAGGTTCGTATGGCGCGCCAATTTGCCCAATAACTCAGATGAACATTGTTTTTCTCGATAATCACTGTTTATCAGTCGATAAACATATTTTATCGCTCGATAAACAATGTTTATTTGAATTATTAGGCAAATGGCGCGCCATAGGTTTGACTGTAGTAATCCATGAGTAGCCCGATGTAAACATTCACAATTGCACGTACCGATCACGGAATATGTGAAGATTTGAATATTTGTCACTTTGTCAAAGTGTCCTATGTTTTTATCATAAAGACACTCTTCTTAATACTTGTTTATGAAAGGATTTTAAATTTAGAATCTCTGTGCATATTTTGTCTGGTAAATAAGGGGTAATCCTTTCTAATGCATTGCATTACCAGGTTGACATTTCAGAATTGGTACTCTTTTTTTGTTGGTGTCAATGGATATTATTACTAACCTTCAAACACCGTAATTAGTTCTCGTTTCATTGAATATAGAATCTTTGTGCATATTTTGTCTGGTAAATAAGGGGTAATCAAATACTCAAAGGTGCCCTTTCTAATGCATTTTATTACCAGGTTGACATTTCGGAATTGGCATTCTTTCTTTTTTTTGGTGTCAATGGTTATTATAAGTAACCTTCAAACACCGTAATTAGTTCTCGTTTCGCTCTCGACAAGTACCGTTTTAATGACTATGTGCCGCTTGAGGATGCTCGTAAAATCACATTACAAGTTTGAAATGGCGTTTTATTGCATCATCATCCACCGAAAGCTGTGGAATGGACGTCTAAATATTCAAGTACTTGGCAAACAAAAATAGACATTCACGTGTAAACTAAAGTACAGTATTTTGCAGCGCAAGTCGCCTCCTGAGATGATTGTGTTTTAATTAAAGTAGTTAGAAGCTGTTTAATTTGCCCCTTTCCCTCGTGGTATAGCATTGTCTTCTTTTAACCTAAACGTATGCATACTGGTGGAAAAACACATTTAGGGCACAATTTCACGTTCGACTACAGGGATAGTTTTCTCAGTAACTTAGTGTTGTTTATGGCCCCTGTTCATCGCTTTCAGGCGCCGATGAGGCGTGGCATAATTAAACACATAGCCCATCATTTTATAGGCGCCACTATAGGCAACGCATCGGTGACTTTAAAGGCTTCTATACCCATCACGACCGTTAGCATCTTTTCCCTAGGCAACCTCGCGACACATTTCTTCTTGATAGTTTGTTTATGAGTGAAGCGCAAATAACTGGACTGTACTCGAAATGTTAAAGTTGTAAACATTACGTGGTTCGAAACAAGGTAGAATTAAAATAAAAAATATTTACCTTTTTCTTTCTTCTTCCTTGATTCATTCATCGGTGTATCCGGAGCATCATTAAATATGAAGTTGAGTTCTCGCGATGCGATAGCATTGTATTTGTAAAAGAAAAATTGTGGGATCGATCAGAAAAGGTTGATCATCTAGCATATTTACTGCAAGTTTCTGGAATCATCAAAATGATAAGAGATTTATTTTCGGTATAGTTACCAGCACTGTACAACGAAAGGTTTTGGCCTATATGGGACTAAACAAACATGTGGAATACAAATCCGTCCCGATTTGTATGATGTTACATGCCATATTTAGAATATCAAGGCATTTGAAGAGCCATACTTTTCAGCCGGGAACATTTTTCACCTGATGTTCTTCCACACTTGCATAATACAATGATAACGCTCACCTCTTCCCAGAACTCAACCTTATCTTATATCAAACAGATAATCTATCTCTCATTTTAAAAGTTTTGGTTTTTCAATGGGGAAAAAATGATTCATCACTTATATTCGCAAACTTATCTCCGATTTGAATTCAGTCGTCTAATTCATTATACTAGTTGAAAAATCCTTAGAGAGCAATGACCAAACAAAATGATGATTCGCAAATTGCATTTCCAGATAATTCACACTAGGTAAAGGCCGTGTCGTTGAAGAAATGGGTCGAGACACCCTTCTTTTGAAAACCCACGCGGCTCAGTTTTGGCCTAGATACCTAAAGCATTTTGACAAATAAATTGTAAACGTTAAATTAAAAAATGCAGTCATTCCAAAGTTAGGGTGTGCATAAATAGAATATATACCATTCCAAAATAGTCAATATTAATTGTATATGATGATTGGATTTTAAAATATATTTATATATTAAGTGCAAAACAAAACGGAACATACTTTGAAGATCCTCTCCGCCTACACGAGTTGAATTGTCGATTCAGTTGAAATGCCTTTGGCGACAGTAGATTGCTTTGAAAAATTGGTAGGATTACAGATAAATTGAATGAGAGGGGGAAATTACGATGTTAAGTAAGACCGCTATAATGCAGTAATCCCGATCATTTTAAAACGAGATTAAGACTGACAACAACATGGAAACAGAATACGATGAAATTAAACGAACTATACAGAATCAGCGGGAAAAAAGAAAATTAGGAGTGAAAATAATATTGAAGGAAAAGCAGATTCAGGGGAAGAAATTGAGGCAAATCATCTAAGAAGGTTGCATACAAAACGAGACAAAAAAAGGTCGAATAGAATGAGGATGAAGATAGGAACAATAGGAGTGCAGCCCACGTACGACGGCCATGATTTGGTATAAATCCCTTCATTATTAAAGTATTCGTCCATCCACCATCAACTGGTGAGATGAAATATGTCTCTAATTTAAAGCCCCACTGCACTACTTGTAGATACTTGCGCCCTCTATATAACTGCCTAATCGGTGACCATTGGTCCCCCATGATCCTCTTTTTCTAATTTTGTTTGAGAGCTGAGTTGATGAGATAACCACCTGTCCAGTGACCTTGCAGTGTGGTCTAACCCCCCTGTACACTAGTGCTAAAGGCCTATAACAAACCCATCCATCCAAAATAATTCACACTAGAAATTCCCCATTTTGATAATTTTGCTACGAGTACCTCAACTTCGCACACCCCATTGTATCTTGAAACAGATGATTTGCAACCCCAAATTAATGTTCACTACATTACAGCGAACTATGATATTTTTAAAATTGTACCTTAAGATGCATGCGCATGTACTTCCCACTCTCGATAATGTTGCATGTTTCTGTATCACAACATTGTCTCGACAACCCCACCCCCGTTCTGAAAGTCACATCATCACTGTCATAACATATTACAATGAATATGTCAATTTACTATGTTAATACATTTACATTAATCGATACATTGGGAATGTATTCTCATTCTAAGCCACCCCCTTGATTTGAAAGTATATTTGAATTATGAAATGTCGTTTTCTTTAATTCTTTACAGCTCTGGCAGATACAGTTAACGACATCCAAGAGAATAACAGAAGATCACATGCTCAATGGAAGTTCTGCGAAAAGAAAATCGATAGAGGCGAACAAATATGAACGGAAATAGTAAATCGAAGGGGCTTGAAGAAACCTCGAGGAGCACCATCCGTTTTGCTTTAATCTAATCAACCCGTCTGAATAGCTCCTCGCCAGGTAATGGGGCCATTTATTATTAAGTGACAACTCAACATCGTTCAACTTAGAAAAGCACACACTTTGCAGACTCGGAAATTTCGTCTTTTTATTCGATAAACGTAACACACTTTGAAAAGGAAGACAAACGAGCAAGATCAGCAAGAAGAAGAAGAGAAGGAGGAGGAGGGAAAAGAAGAAAAAGAAGACGAAGAGGAAGGAGAAGGAGAGCGAATAGGAAATATGGCGGTGCCGACATCGCATCGTGATGGAAGCAAACCCGGTATGAATGCCGAGTGGGGTAAACTTGGGGGGTTTGACGGGGCAGATGTCGTTATTATAGCCCCAACCATGGACATAGGCTTCGCATACAATTATAGTTTAAATGATTCCGTCGATGCCAGTGGAAACGAAACAGACTTCGAGGCCCCTGTCTTTACACCAGAGTATCTCATCCGCGTGGTTACGCTCACGTCCATCATGGTGCTATCCGGACCTCTCAACGTCGCCGTCTTCGCCTCACTCTGGCGCGAACGACGTCGAAAATCACGCATCAACCTCCTCATCATGCACCTCACCCTCGCCGATCTCCTCATCACTTTCATCAACATACCCACCGATGTGATATGGTTCTGCACGGTTCGCTGGTTGGCAGGAAATGTCATGTGTAAATTATTAATGTTTATCGAGTCGAGTGCGATGTACGCGTCGTCGTTTGTTCTTATCGTGATCAGTCTGGATCGTTTCGCCGCCATCGTCCACCCACTCAGCGTCAGTAAGGCAGATAGGAGGTGTAAGATCATGCTGCGGGTGGCTTGGTCTTCGTGTGTCTTCTGCAGTATTCCACAGGTAAACTTAATCATGTTGTTCTTGAATTGATAATTCATCAATGTAATTCATTTCAATTGAATTCAAATTACATTTATTTGCTTCCATTTCTTCCCCATATCAAGAAGATACTCAGGTAGTGCAGATGCATAATGACATTAGCAATTTAATAGACCAACATTTTTAATGAAAGGAAGATGGCGTTGAACAACTTGGGAAAACATTTTGTATTTACTTTATACAGGAAAGCAATGGGACAAACAAAGTGATGTAAATAATGTATGCGTTTTTTCATGAAATCCAATGACCATCTACCTCCCTCTCTCCCTCTCCCCCTCTCTCTTTCTCCCCTCTCTCTCTCTCTCTCTCTCTCTTTCTCTCTCTCTCTCTCTCTCTCCCCCTCTACCCCCCCTCTCTCTCTCTCTCTCTCTCTGTCATAATTATATTCATTGTTCAAAACCCATTCTCGAAATATTATGTTACACAACAAAATCCTTTCATTATCCATATCTCTCCCCATGTGTTAGGATCAAATTGCAGTAATTCAATACTCAGAAGCACAGAGAAATAAATTGAATTCCCAATTTTAGAATGAAACCAGTAATGGAAATTTTCAACTAATTCATTTTTGTGGCTTTCAATCTGAGTTTGGGAGTATTATAAGAGAAGAAAGTTCACTCCAAACGGGCGGGATACATCGCATGTGGAATTCAAAAGCGTTCATTCGTCTTTAAAAATCGTCTGTCTAGAGCCAAAAGGGCGTTATTAAACTCATATACCTACATAGTTAACTGCAACAGGTGCATAACATACTGACAGTCTTCAAAACCTTCAGACAATTCAGGATTTCTTTTTAAACATCAAATAGGCCTCCTGTTTATCCGAATTCTAAACAAATAACTTTCAGGGTGGCGTAGGGGGGGGGGGGGGGGGGGTGTTGCGCCGGCCCGGTGAAACATTCATTTGTCAATCTCTGTACGGCTTGACCGATAATGCCCCGAGCTTCATGTACAATAGTCCATCCTATGAATGGGAAGGAGACAAAACCAAGAGAGTATTTATTTTGCTCATATCCAAGTTAACTTTCTCTTTTTAAAGATTTTAAAGGAATAGGAATGGTGATGTTACACAAACACGGAACTAAGCATTAACTAATTTGTTTTATTCCTTTAGCCTCTATACTGTACCCAGTGGCGGATCCAGGGGGGGGGGGCCCGGCCCCCCCCCCCCCTTGAGAAAAAAATCATGTAAAATCACGCGATTTTTACCTTTTTGGGGGGTTGGGCCCCCCCCCCCCACTGAGCGACTTTTCGACTGGTTATGTCGTTGCGATTTTTTTTTGGACTCCAAAAAAAAAAAAAAAAGTGTCCGCTTACCACCCCCCCCCCCCCCCCCCCCCCCCCACTGAGCAGCTTTTCGGCCGGCGCGATTTTCAAATTTTGGGGAGCAAAAAAAAAAAGAAAAGTTGGGCCCCCTCCCCTAAGAAATCCTGGATCCGCGCCTGCTGTACCAGATTAAGCAGTACTTGTTATTCCCGAAACACGTATTCGAGTAGTTTAAATACATGACTGCGGAGGCGAAAGTTATGGGTTCGAGTCCCAGCTTGGCACTGATGTCTTTTATCTAGACATGAATCGACTTTTGCCACTCTTGACTCAAGGCCGCTATCGTAATGGGAAAATGTTGAAGAAATAGATCGAACACCACACATAATATATGAGGTATTATAATCAAAGAGATAAAATCATGCAGTGTGGACTAAAGAAGACCAAAGATAACTATTTTAGTTATAGGTGAAGATAGTTGTGTCGACAGGAATAGGAATATATAATATAGGAATTATATGGGAAAATAGGTACAGTATGATGGAAAAAGACCTCCTAAAATGTGTACCTTAATTGCATTGATTGATGCATAGATTTAAAATATTAAATAACATTCGGATGTGAGGAGGATAAAGAAATAAACTCAGACTAAACATAACATAGTGACATTACCAGTACCGATTAGACGACGAATAAGTATGTACATTGTGTATGCATAGAATGTCTTGTAAAATAATAAATAAATAATGAAGCTATGAATACGTTGCTTGAAGCACAACAAAGATTGCAACTGTATAACATTACCCGATGCCCTTGATAAAACACATTATTTTTGGCAAGATGTATTTACATGACTAGCAATCGTGTGTTCATGTAGGTGCATCAGCGTTTCTCCCTTTCACCAGTTATACACATTTTAGCAATCATGTGTTTGTGTAGGAAACATTAGCGTTTCTCACTTTCACCAGTAACATACATTAAATACTCCCATGGCCCCTCTTACTCTTGCTGTAATCACCCGTTTGTCATGTTTGTCTGTCGCTTTTGCCGCTAGACATATCTTTAATCATCCCTTATATTGAGGTTTCACACTCTCAAAGATTCATGCTTATGGTAAACATAGTAACAGTCGTCTTTCTTTTTTTCTCCCTTCTATGTGATTTTACCAACTTTTATTTATCTTTACGATTACCTTTTCTACTTTAAAGTAGTTTATGGAGCCAAATATTAAAATTTATAAGAAAAGAAGGACAAAAAAAGACAAACAAAAACTACAACCCCCAAAAAATTAAAAAAATAAAATCGAGAAAAAAAAAATCGAAAAACAAACCAATACTATAAAAAAGCATGAACAAAATAAAATCAACACAAATGCCGTCTACTAGCATTTTCTATGACTTGCTTGGTTCATTTCAATATCTTATTATAGTATTGATCAAGCTTTGGATCTGATTCTACCGAAGGCCTAAAAACAAAGACCATTACCACCAAATGACAAAATGCTATGGCATTTCTACTTAGCTTTTATTATCATGTCAATACTATACCATGATGAATTAGGGGAGAAATATTTAGGCGCTATGGTTGAATTCCTGCATGATTAAAAAGGCGCAAAGTGAAGTTGTGATATAATCCCGATAATGCGTTAATTATGATCAGACTGTAATGATGGAGGTCATTATAATTTAGTTTAATACAGCAATTTGCGTGTAAGCCTCATCATACTCATTTTTAGCCCAGCTCTTGATGTTATGCGTAATTTCGTTATGATTTTGTTTGGGTCAAATAAAATGGAATTGGGTTGTTATTGACGTAAACTGAGATCGTCTCCTCCAAAAAGCTTTCGCTGCACTATACTTTATCTCCCCTGGATTAAAAGGGAAAGCATCCTAAATGTCAAAATATCTATGATTTTGTTTTCTTCTTCTAAGGATTACCGCTTCTTCTATCAATATAATTAACGTTTAATCGAGAAATGACACCTGAAGTCTTCAATAATTTTTTCCAGTAACGTCCACAATAAACGATCGATAGAAGGGAGTGTATTAAAGAACATCAAAGAAACACGCTTCCGCTTTTTATACTTAGTTTTCAGTTATGAACTGTATATTCATGCTTATTCTATTTTTTCCTTCCCCCTTAAATTTCAAAAATCAAGACGTTTTTATTTAATTACACTAAGGGACAAAATTAATGGGGGGGGGGGCGAGAAAAAGGAGTGTAGCGTTTGATCATTGTGACAGATTATTATTATTATTATTATCACTTATACCGCACTTTTTCTATAAGCCCAAAGCGCTTACAGTAAATGATTGTATCAACCGATCAAAAGTAATGTAATATTGAAATGTAGCTTTGTAAATTATCATAACTACTAGTATTCGATGATGTTTCATCATTATCTTCTTCTTCATTATTATCATTATTATTTATTCGACCATTCATTACAAAAAGGCGCAAATACAACTGTACAATATCAGTCTGCAAGAGAAAGATCAAAGTTTACATTGTAATGGCGGTAAAATTATCATGTCCTCTCTTTCACTTTAAAACAAAATTTGATGACTGATACATGAGATTGGAGGGGCCTGTCATATCCCCAGGTCCACTAGCACCAAAATGATGGGATTGATGCTAAACGAAACTTCTCTTCAAACCAATGCTAGCAAACATTATCAAACATTCACATTACAATATCCATTCACGAATTTGTTTTGCTCCGATATCACGACTACCTATACCTGCAAATTGAACGATCGGTCCCCTTTTGACTTCAATTCTACTAGTTTTTTCCTTCTAAAAGGTAACATAGACGTATTCTTACACCGTGGAAGCATGAACCAGTATTAGGTTCATGGTGAAAGTAATGTGAGGCCGCATAAAGAGGGAGTCACCCACATCACATTAGTGCGACCGTGGGGGAGGTCCAGGTACTTCATGCCATGCTCAGCTAAATGGCGCAATGGTCCCCTGGCGCCACTTAAGGAGCGCGTGAACAGCGCCCTCGGGATAACCTTGAAATGGCCGGAGAAGCCATCGAGACAGAAGGCACAATCTTCTTTAATTGGTCTGAAACGGAATGGTTTATAAATAGGGACTTTTAGATTCGCACGAAGACAATAGGTCTATGCTACGGTCGACGTCCTTTTAATGCACTGCCTTGAATGGACGTCACACGTTTCAGTCCACGCAAATCTAAAAGTCCCTAATGTCTGAAGCGAGACGTCGAACATAAAAAGAATGCGCTTGGAATCTATACGTATAGCAATTTAATCTGCTTTCCTTAAGAGCTCATTTCCTCTTTTTTTCGTTAATCTTTTTTTTAATGCACAATGAAAGGTCAATAACAAGAAGAAGAAGAATGAGAAGAAAGAGAAGTTGAAGAAGAACAAGAAGAAG
Organism: Strongylocentrotus droebachiensis; assembly: GCA_035222895.1. Classification (NCBI taxonomy): domain Eukaryota; kingdom Metazoa; phylum Echinodermata; class Echinoidea; order Camarodonta; family Strongylocentrotidae; genus Strongylocentrotus; species Strongylocentrotus droebachiensis. The sequence goes on along the minus strand of JAVYIG010002242.1, from coordinate 123,352 downwards.
AGCAACAAGAAATAGAATAAGAAGATTTAAACAAAAATAGCATCAACAACAACAACAACAACAACAGTAACAACAGCAACAATAGTTTGCTCTACCATGATACTCCTCAACATGGGATAGTTTTCTTTTCAATTAAATAAATTTGAATTCCGTATTGTTCAAATAAACGATAATTGCGTCTTATTGTGTGTATGGTGGTTCGCTATTAAATTATATACATAACTACGTGTAAATGGCAAAAGTCGTCCTCTTCGAGAACCAGATAACCGTCACAAATTGTAACTGTTTGTTCAGTCGCTAAACTTAACCGTAACGCATTTTGTAGCGTAACTTAATATTACAGGCTTACGCGTAGCAGATTGGAAAAAGGTTCAAATCCCCTTTTGTGTTCCTGTGGGACCTAAAAAGTAAGATGGGGGCGGGGGCGGGTAACGTTTGAAATAAAGTTAATTGTGTGAGGCTGATTTAAAGTCTATTTATAAATCGAAAGATATTCTAAAAGTCTAAGTTTATCCTACTTGACAGAAAGGAAAATGCATTAGTTTGTGACGCAAATCCGACAAATCCTGGCTCAAAACCTCGAGAACGTTGTTATTCCTTGTCAAAAGGTATTTGAAAGCGGATTACCCGTAGCGATTTCACAATCTTCATTGTTAATTAATCTATTCTTAAAATTTCCTGTTTAAACAAAAACACGCACAAAGGAGAAAAAAGGTAATACGAAGATTATTGTACTCCCACCAGTTAATTTCCTCCAAAGAGCACCTTAGAAAAATGGCACAAAACTTGACTAGCCAATTTCTTCTTATAAACGTCATTATTAAGTTTCCGGCCCAATAGAATGAAACATTGATAAATATTTAAATAATGAAGGCCGTTCTCATACATTATTGTTCATCGAATGTAGTGATATTTTAAGTAAAACCTTATTTTGTTCCATAAGTGTCAACATTTTAACATTATTTTTTCAGGACAGATGTATCTCCGTAGATTTATCTTTCGACCCTAAAAACAAAACAACAACAACAACAAAACATGTCATGGTAATGTTTTTTAACAACAAATATGCCCATTTTCGGAATTTTTAGTCATCAACATTATTATCATACTTATTAACCAGTTTATGGCACGGGTGCAGTATCGTCACATATCGTCTTTGTCAAATCCATGGCAGTCCTTTGAAAAAAATAGATAATACGAAAATGACATGGGGTCTCTAATTATTTGTCTGTTTGTGAAAAAGATTTTCCCTCCCATCACATACTATACTTTCCATTTCCTTTTATTTTCAATCACTACTGCCTTCATTCTGTTATCTGCACGCAGCTTCGCCACCATATTTCTATCTTCCATTTTTACCTTTACCTCTATCCCACTCTTTTTTGTATGACAATGGTTATCTTCTCTTTTTAATGATCAAATTATAATAATCGGCTTCAATGCAATCTACTTATTCTTCTTTGAAAGAACAGTTAAAATGACACAAAATGAAAATATAAGTGAAATAACACTTCACCTAAACAAATACATTTGCTAATAATGCGCAAAAAGTTTTTTGTTGTTATATGTTATCACCGATCAATTGTTGAACAACTGCCAGCCATTCGCCAATATTTCCATGAGCGGTGGCAAATTAGTTAACGAAAATATTTATTTTTGTACAACATTCAGCAGTCGATCGGCAACTGATCGACAACCAAATTTAATATTGCAAATTGGTTGTCGATGGTTGCAGTTATTTTGGTCGTCGGAACTGCGGCAAATAATGTGATTTATGCTTAAAGCGTACAATTGCAAACGTTCAGATCTCTTTCAATCCCAGATCATGTCAACTACTGATTAACATACGGATTTATATTATCCTCCCTGATATTAAATCAAATTGATTAGAATGGAGAAAGGGAGATATATGAAACGGGATTGGGAAAGTTCGAGACAATGAGAAAGACCAAACATCCCCAGCCAAATTGGCAACTCTGATTTCCTAAATTCGAACTGATATCCATTTTGGATGTCATAAATTTCCATCTTGAATCTAAGAAAAGGTTTTTCTCAAATTTCCCCCGAAATACGTCACATTTTTCTACGTCCTGTTAAGGTTCTTTTCATGGGTCTCTTTAACCAAAACCCAAGTCGGCAGTTTGTATTGTTGTCAGGGTTGACACGTTTAAAACACTGTGTTTTTAAGCGCGTTTAAAATTGCATTTAAAAACGCATTTTGATTCCCCCGTCTTTTATTTACATTAAATACACCTCACATAGACACGTGTGTTATGAGTTTTATATTCATTTTTTTCTTCTTGAAAGTGTTAATATTTTTATGCTTCAATTACTTGTTTTGCTTTTTTTTTCTGGCATGTACATGATTCCACAGTTGCTTATTACAATACAAGTGTAGTAAAACTCTCTCTACCCTGTCTCTCTCCTCCTGGGTCCTCTAAAAGGTTATCTGAGGGCAGGCGCGTACGCAGGGGGGGGGGGGGGGGGGGGTTATCCCTCCTCAACGTTTCTGTCAGTGGAGAATCCAGAACCCCTATCCCCAAGAAGGGTTAAAAAAAGCCCCCCCCCCCTCCCCCTCCCCCGTTTATTCGCCGGCTGGCTGATTCGCCGCCAAATATATTTCGCGGGGTCTCATTAGTGGTGCAATCCAATTTAAAACACTCCCCTTAAAAGAAATCATGCGTACGCCACTGTCTGAGGGCTATGGCAATCGACATCAAACGATACCGTCGGCCCAAAAGGATAAAGCCCCTGAGACCGATAAGTTGGTCTCAATTGCCTTTCGCACTACTTTCCTAGAATTTTCGCTAAACGAACATTGTCAATCTTGTAAACTGTTGGTCTGTTGGGATGTTCCTGTTTAAAATATTCAAGTCTTCAAACCTTTTGAAAAGAGCCTTGTTGATTGCATGATGTAGTTTAGACCAAAACATGTTTGTTTGCTCTTTTTGTCAGTGCCCTGACAGTGAATGACAGGGTAAACTTTCACACATACGTCTTTTTTTTACCATTTCCTTAACCATTTCTGCCAATTTTGTGAAAATTAAAGGGAAACAAAAAAATCGATTTCTTTATATTTCATCACTCATTCTATATTGTAAAGAATGCACATACAATGTAATGTGCATCTGATCTAAATGTTTTTGTTTTGTTCATATTATGGTATATCGATTATGGTCTAGATTTTCCTTATTTTGTCTTTTGTTTTGTGTCTTAGTTGTGTATGTCATGGTCTCAGTTGCGGACATTTCTTAAACATTTGTAAAACCTTTCTCTCGTTGCTTCCTCCGTCTCCCTCTCTCCCCATCTCTCCCATTCTCCCCCATCTCTCTCACCTTTCTCTCTCCAATCCTTTTATGCCTGTCTCTCTCTCTCTCTCTCTTTCTTCCTCTCTCTCTCTCTCTCTCTCCCTTTCTCCCCATCTCTCTCACATTTCTCCCTCTCATCCTTTTCTGTCTGTCTCTGTCTCTCTCTCTTTCTATCTCTCTCTCTCTCTCTCTTTCTCTCTTTCTACCTCTCTCTCTCTCTCTCTCTCCCTTCCTCCCCATCTCTCTCACATTTCTCCCTCTCATCCTTTTCTGTCTGTCTCTGTCTCTGTCTCTTTCTATCTCTCTCTTTGTATCTCTCTCTTTCTCTCTCTCCCTTTCTCCCCATCTCCCTCACCTTTCTCTCTGACATTTCTCCATCTCTCTTTCTATTTCTCACTCTCACTCTGTAAATCTCTCCATCTCTCCATCCTTCACCACAGCTCTTCGTCCACGAGGTTGGTTCCCCGCCGGAGGATCCCAGCTTCACCCAATGCGTCGACTACAACTTCGCCAACAATCGTCCTCGACTCTGGTGGCTATATCATGTCTTCGTTACCCTAGCCATGTACATTATTCCACTCATAGCCATATTCGGCTGCTACGTCGCAATCGTCTATACGATATGCAAAAAGTCGAGAGAAGGTGCGTAAAATCTATCACATCTATTTTCTGTACACGCTAATACAAATGGTAAAATAATAATATCGAATATTTAGGAGCGCTAAAAACAATAAGTACCATAGCGCTGACAAATACAAATATATGAAAGAAAGGACAAAAAGTGTACAAGGCTCACAAAAAGTAGATCACATAGATCACTGGGGAAAAGGGTAAGTTTTGAGGGATCTTTTAAAGGTGGCAAGACAGGTAATTTCCTGTGGAAAGAGGGATGCTGTTCCAAGTCTTTGATGCGGCTACTTTAAAATGTGGCATCCACTCCCAAAAGAGCGACTAAAGCACTCCTTTTGTTATTCATTGTAGTTTAAATTCGAATAAATTCCACAGAATATTACCCCTAATATGACTCCTAGAAATGTATATTTCTTCTCCGCATCAATGGAGATATGACTGTTTTTACATACATGTATCTGACAATATGTTTATTATTGGATCGTTAAAATGATATACTAGGACTGAAATTCCATGTCAATACCGCATATTGTATGGACGATGGAAGTTCATTCTGGAACTCCCTTCTAAATCATTCATTCTTTAATCAAAACAATAAATATTGCTAAGTGCAATAACCTCCACAGTATCACTTCTTCTTCTTTCGAAATAACAATTGTCTCGAGTAATTTCTTTGCATAACTAATTGAAAATTAAAGCTAAAATATATAATCTGAATAATCAATTTATATTATTGATAGAGCTGTTTGCAATCTTCTTTATTACTTACTTTCTTCTAGAATATAAAGCCTCATTTGGTTCACTTGTAACCTCAAATATCTTCTTCTTTTTTAAATTCACATTTGACAATTAACTTCACGTGGAAAGAGCTAAAAACATTTTTTTAATAAACAGCTATCTTATCAGGCTTGTGACGAACACTCACATAATCACGTTTGTCACGTTTTGAGTTCTTCCAAATCCGTATTTGATCTACGAAGTGTGTTGGGTAACGTGACCCAACATTTCGTTGATATACCATTGTAAAACACGAACAGTGCTGGTACTTGACGCAGATGTTAACAAAATGAATGTATTTTTTTTTACTGAGAAGAGAGTAACACAAGAGAACCATGAATGATTTTCCGGCCACGAATTAGGGCGTCTTCATAAAGGTCGACTCTGGTATTTGAAATCTTCGTATAATTTTATGTCTGTCAATTTATGACAATAATTTTACTTTGCATAATAACCTCAGTTTCGTTTCCTGATTCACCAAATTACATATCTTAACTGCTATATCATTTGCGTAGCCAAAAAAAAAAGCATAAATAATAACCACTCGATATCGCCAACATCCTCAAATGCCGGGATGCGCGCCCTTTGGATGTAATTTCGAGCCACCTCCGAAACCTTAATACTTCCGGTTTACCACCATGCATGGGGCGCGCGGGCGGTACATGCAGGCGCGTACGCAGGGGGGGTGTTTGGGGGGTTAAACCCCCCCCTTTGGTATTTTTATGTGTATAAACCCCCCCTAAAAAACCCTAAAACCCCCCCCTTTGGGATTTTTTTTTTTTTTTTTTTTTTTTTTTAAATTATTATTAAAAAAAAAAAAAAAAAAAAAATTCCCATGGATGACCTAAACAAGTGACCCCCCCCCCCCCAACGGAGCAAGATGTCAAATTTTCAAATTTCGAGACAAAAAAAAAAAAAAAAAAGTGTCCTCTTACCCCCCCCCCCCCCCCCCCCCCCCCCCCCCCCCCCTCCCCCCCCCCCGCTTATTCAGCGGCTGGCTGAGTCGTTGCGAAATTTTCGGCCCGATTTATAAATGTTAAAACCCCCCCCCTTGAAAAAATCCTGCGTACGCGCCTGGGTACATGTATTATGCATCCCCAATATACGTATGCGAAAGCTATTTCTAGATTTCTCTCTTGTTGGCTGCTAGTGATTAATTGGGTTTTGTTATAAAGTGTTCCAGAATAAATACTTAAGGAATCCCATTGCATTGCCATAATTTTGTAATTGTTCTTTCGGAGCAACTTTTTCCAGGTCACGCGCTATGTAGGATTAGTTGGGAATTTTACCTAACATGTATCATGCATGGAGATCTCCGAAGGGGTTTTCGTTTAATTTCGTGCGACCAGCACACAGCAGATTCACAGTATCGCACCATGTTCCAACTGACAATTTAGTTTGTAAAAAACAGAAAATTGCTTACGTTATATTATAAAATCGAATTGAAAGGCACCCACAATTCAACTATTATAACGAGCACATATTGCTCGGTGATTACTGACTACTGTATATTCCTATTTCCTTAAGCCCCTGTTACACATACCTTTTAAAGTGGACTGAGGCCGCCAGGGACTTTGAATCATTGTTCAGATGATAGAAAATGGTACTAATAAGGTAGTGACTTCAATGATAGATGTTTAATTAAAGATAATATGAAAGTTAGAGTGAAAACAAACCACTTAGATGATAACAATTGGGAAAAACTGATCTGATCGATTCCTGAATTATCCCAACTATTTTAGTATAATTTAATTAAATTGAAGGTGCATGTAAATCGTCACAAAGTTATGAATTGACTTTATATACCATTCCAAACATTTAAGTGTTGAAATATTATTTCAAGGAAAAACGGTTGGGAAAATTGTAAAATTGGTTGGGAGAGAGATAGTTGCCCAGTGACACCTTCAACGAAAACCATAAATATCTTTGTGGTTTGAGAAATACGGTAGAAGAAAAGTAATAAGTAACATTTAATACAAAAATTACGCCGTTTTTTCATTAACCTTCAACGATGTTACCGGTTCACTTTAAAGTGAGCCAATCGCTCTACTCCGCCTTTAATTAGCCACTTAAGACGCACTGCAAAATCTCTTCAATTAGAGAATTGCACATTTTCTAGGTACCATGTGCAAATCAAAAACTTGAATCATTATCATTGTCATTTCCTGCTTTGGAAAGTCTTTGCGATGGTGTTCAAAATACTCTAGTAAAACTTGTCGCCTTTGCTCCTGGCTTTTTCTGTACGCTCTTGAGCCGGGGACGAGAGCTACCCATAGGTTAATGAAAGTCTTGTAGGCGAGACAGACTCGACAGTTTTATGGATTTTCTTTAGCGGTGGCGGATAGCGTAGCCTTGATGGACACAGATCTACCCTGGTTACCTCATCACATTATACAATGGAGGCCTCTGAAATCAGTTATAAACCCACAAGGGAATGCACGGACTAGCCGCTCAAAAACAACACATGTGTTGTTTATCTCGCTTTGTGATCGGGGCTGTTCCGCAAGGCGGATAAATGCAAATAATTAGATATTCATAACTGTATAATGCAACGCCTGCGTGCAACCCTTTGGCCTATATTATTTCTTCAATTCCGGTGACCTATCAATATTTCATCCATACCAATGATTTATGAAGAGATCCCGGTGGTTGATACCGCTCGGGTTGTTTCAGCTGCGGAGATGTCGAGGGAGATTGTTACGCCTCTATCATTAAGAAACAAAGCTGACAATACGCATTATTCATATCATTTAGATAAGAGCATTAGTTGTGGAATAATTTTTGATTCCGATAGAGATATCACAGTAGATATACGCTGTAAATGCTCATCCCAAAGTACATTAGTGTAGCTGTACACTATAGTATTCCTGTTGTAACCCTCTTTCGTAGGTTGTTGTGTTGACAATCCAATGTATTAGCGATAAAACAGATCCACATTTGTAATGAATTAGTTTATTTTGATGCAAAACATAGGGAAGGCGGATGGAACACAATCCAAATAAACAAAAGAACAGCAGCAACAACAAATTATGTGATGCGTTCTAAATAATTTTCAACTGCACCCACTCCTGCAAACCTATAAACAGTCACTCATTTTCCATCCAGTTTATTCACTAATGTGACACCCAACTGCTCTGCAGAGTCTATCGAATTGATTATTTCGACTTCAGAAGGAGTAGGATATTATGTGTCTATTTGTCCTCATCAATAAATTCAATTACACTTTGCCTGCAAATTGTATTTCTAACGTTTAACCTGAATTCTGCAACCCAGTCGTAGAGACTTTCAATAAATCTAATCGATGGCAGTTTCTAACCCGATTGCCTTGCCTAAGGGTAATCATGTTGTGATTACGTAATACCATTGTCATGATCTCACACTTCAATAGGTGACGCGCTTTGCCTCAGGTTGATTTTCGAAAGTCTTTGCGATTATGTGTATAATTTATTCTTAATTCTGCCAAAAGTACTTTAACTGTCATGAATAATTAAATCCACTGGCATTTGATTCAATGGTTTACGTTGATCATTCTAAACTGTATCGCAAGCAATTTGAACTTAACATATTGTCTATTTAACGATTCCTTCCATGCAGTTACGAAGGCTTTAAAGAACGGCAACCACCCTGGTCTGCGTCGCACTGGTTTGGACCGACTTCCACGTGCTCGCATGAAGGCCCTACAGCTTACAGCAACCATCGTAACTGCTTTCATCATCTGCTGGAGTCCTTACTACATCGTGAGTACATGGTATCATTTCGACAGTGGCTGGCAGTCCGAGGAGAAGAAGATGCTCAAACCGGAGTGGGTCATCGATGTTCTCATGGCGTTGGGGTACTCCAACATCTGCATAGATCCCATCATCTACGGGCTCTTTAGTACGAAACTTTGGCGACAGTTAAAAAGCTGTTGGAAGAAGAAGTCCCTCTCAGACTCGCGTTCGCCCAAGACGATGACGAAGAGAACACTTTCATCGTCTCATTCGACGGTGACCAGGGCGACGTCGGTCAGGTTTGGGGTCATGACCTCTGTCCACTCGTGTCCGCATGAACATCCGGGTATTGAAATGAGTCACATGACACAGACAAGAGTTGACAGCGTGTCGGACTAAGGACAGATCAGAGACTTGCTACGGAATAATTATTGGGGGGGGGGGGGATTAATTACATGGATGCTTCGTCTCCGAGTGCCTAGCGATTCATTCATTAATGTGATGCGCCCTGTTTGTTATACCAGACTGCAAATCGCTTATGTTTGTCAGATGTCATGTGTTTAATTAAGTAAAGCACAATTGAACAAAAAGCGGTGGAACGCGTTATTCCAATTCTCCTGACTATTGGATTAATATTCTCTATGAACCGACAAATACTTAAAAGAAAAGAAAGAAACTGTTAATTTATACTGAGCAAATAAGTTTTATTTGGAGATATCCCATGGTCTAATGCACATTTTGCTTCTTATATGATTATACGTGAATGTCGGGCATGTGTTTATCTATTAGGTATTTCTTAGTAAAAATACAAAATATTCAGATTAAACTTGGATCGGACTTGGATCGGACTCTGCTCTAAAAACCTAGGTTTTCATTTTGTTTCGAATACTGTCTTCTCGAGAAACCATGAAGAACGGTAACAGGGGAAGCGTACTACTTATCGCCGTTTTGAGTTATCGTGGATTTGATACTTACGGTTAAGATCAACCCCGTACTCTTTTACAAATGCATATCCGGACGATTACCCCCTACATAGATTAAGAGACCGGATAACAACCCTAGCAAACATACCCCCTCGGAAATTTACCCCCGGATAATTACTTTCGGGCTACTAACCTCTTAGAAAAATACCCCCATGTGACAAATACTTCCTGGTAACTACCTCGGACGACTACTCTTGTCGGACAATTACCTCCTAGCAAGGCTACTAGCCTTGCGGACATCTTGCCCGGATACTATGACTTGAGACAATGACAAAATATACCCCACGGACAGCTACCTCCTAGGACACTCCCCTCCGGACATCTAGCCCAGATAATATGCATTTAGGTAATGACAACATATACCCCGCGCCCCTCGGACAACTTCCTCCTCGGACACTCACATCCGGACATTTAGCCCAAATACTATGACTTTAGACAATGACAACATATACCCCTCGGACAATTACCACCTAGGACACTCACCTCCGGACATCTAGCCCAGATAATATGCCTTTAGGTAATGACAACATACACTCCTCGGACAACTTCCTCTTAGGACGATCTCATTCGAACATCTAGCCCAAATAATATGACTTTAGACAATGATAAGATATACCCCTCGGACAGCTACCTCCTATAGGACACTCATCTCCGGACAACTAGCCCAGATAATGACAACATATGCCCCTTGGACAGTTAATTCCTAGGACACTCACCTCCGGACATCTAGCCCGGATGCTATGACTTGAGACAAGGACAACGTATACCCCTCGGACAGCTACCTCCCAGGACACTCACCTTCCGGACATCTACCTCGGGCTATTGAATTACGAGTTGTTGGCTATTGGTAAATGTCCGGAACTTGTTGCATAGGTGATCTTTGTTTAGGAATCTATACTAGGTGACTTAACTGAGTATTAAATTCATCTTTATTCTTCTTTAAAAAAAAAATCGTGAATATTATTTCGTATCACAGTGTGCTATTTTAAATATAACCGTGGTGCTTGAAATTATTATTATTTTTTAAATACTCAAGATGCTTTTATTTGGAAATATTGGGCCATTAGGGTATCAAAATTGCCACGAGTTAGGACAAGTTTCAAGAGTAATATACAGCCAATTTTGGAATTAATTTTAAAAAGAACATTATTAAAAATAAATTATTGTTGCCTATTATGATAATATTTTTGGTGCTTGCATGGTGACCGGGTATAGAATATTTGCTAACAGCAATCGCTGTTTACGCTTTTGGTTGCCTCTTTGGTACAGGCAAATGAAGCAAGGGCCTATTGTCTAATGCCTAGTTTTGTTTTTATTGAAATACACTTATTATCGAGTATAGATTTTATTCTGATTACATCGCTGGACGAATAGAGATTTAAATTATAGAGCAGCCGTTGATATTTTTTTATTTTGTGAACTGTGTATACTCTGCTAATACACAAGGTTGTCCATAGCAACTATGCCTATTTGAGAATATGCTGTTCTGCATTAAAGGGCATTATGACCAATTGGCAACTGGATGATTTTCTATTTGATAATAGATATATACATTAAATGTCGTACAGAGTCGGTGTCGTATGTATTTTGACAGCTATCCAAATCAATCTGTAAAGAAAAAATAATGCATCTAGGAAATGGACATAACGATGGAAAAAGCCCAAATCCTTCGTTTCGAAAGGCCATTCATAATGGTTAGAAACACGAATGATTAGCTATACTGGCCGATACTAATAAAATACACATAATTATCTTGAGTTTTAAACATTTTTATGTGTTTTTCCTTTGATTCGACATGTTAATTGCATGTAGTAAAATGGTGAATGGAATAAAGTTTGGCGAAGAAGTTATAGTAGACATTATACATGTAGGAACACGAAAAGGTGCAGTAGGGTGCTTTGCCCTTTACTTTGGGATTTTTATTATAAATTTATTCTCACGGATGCATAACAAAAGTGACTACCCCCCTTTCAAGAAGAATGATCCTTAGATGGTGAAATATACCAAACTTGTAGCCATCACTATTTAATGTTGTCGTTTGTTTAACATGATACTATTGTCATAATTAATTACATTTGCTCTCAGGTATATGCAGGTCAGATATCGTGGATGTGTCGTGGTATAGTGGTTCATTCACTTGATTCTTAGTTCAAGGGTTGAGGGTTCGAATCCCAGCCCGGCACTAATGTAATTTAGCGAGACATTATAGTCCACATTTGCTACTCTCCATCCAGGTGTAAATGTGTACCTGACAATTACTGGAATAATAATAATTGTAGGGCCCTATTAAAGGAAGGTCAGCATCAAACTGAAGGGGCTTTTTCTGGTTTAAAATAATAATAATTATTATTATTATGATAGTCCGTTCTTTTATAGCGCACAACACATTATGATATAAAATCTCTATGCGTTTCCAAAGAGCTTTAGAAATTATTACCCTAGCTTTAGCTCCGGCGGACGTTATCAGCGCACAGTGCATTTCAAGGAATAATCCTACCAGGTACCCATTTACCTCACCTGGGTTGAGTGTGACAAATGTAGATTATCATCATCATTATCATTATTATTATTATTATTATTATTATTCATTTGTCTATTAATGTCGTACTGAAACGTGTTTAAATGCAATCAGGCACACAAATACTTATTGTTCATTTGACATGACTTGGATCAAATCTTTTCCTCTTATAATCACATGATCCAAATAAGGCTTTACACTATGCATGGTAATTAAAGGCTACACAAATGTTTAAGTGGAAACACTGATAAAGAGCGAAACAATGAACTATAGTAAAAGGTGTACATGTATATGCTCTAGAACAAATTGTTACAAATGATTAATGGATAGAATGATAGCTTTATCATTGTGTTTTAGGATTTTACGTTTCCGAAAATGTCAACATCGGCCGTGATAAGCTTGATGAATTTACTGTGATTAAGTGAGCTGGCTTTATCACTGTGATCAAATTTCCACTTTCTTGTTTTTCGTACAAGATCTGAAAGTTGTAGTGAAATGATAACGCGTTTGTATCGTTATTTTATTTACTCTGTATGTAGTCACTTGTTGTCACACTGTTGTCCATAACAGTTTGATTAAATGTTTATTTTACCTCTTTTCATGAAACGATTCATGTAGTCACTTGTTTTCACACTGTTGACTATACAAGTTTGAATAAATGTTTCTTTACCTCTTTTCATGAAACGATTTAATGTGCTGTAGTGGGACCCCATTTCCCCGCACTGATATTAACAACCTGCAACTGGTGTCTTATTTAAACAATTGTCATCTACTGATAGCTATGGTTGATATACGAAATAACAATAATGGTATGATTGTGACAATACGATTTATTCTTAAAAGATATAGTTTATGTCTGCTCGGAATTGAATTGATCAATCTAAACATTCATAGAGATTGAGCATTACGTATATATCCATTACAAATAAATCGTATTGGCACAACCATTTTATGAAAAGAGGTAAAAGGAAAATTGGTCTGTAGCCTGGGGTACACGCCCGCATCACATTGTTCCCTCCAAGGCACCCATGTGGGTACTTTATGTATTTATGGGCAACAGTGTATTTTAATGTGACCTTTTTTAAGTTCTGGTATATAATATGTGTGGTAAAAAAAACGATGTAGCTATTTTTGACAAAAATGTACCAGCCTAAAATAAATTGTACATATATAATACCATTTTTTGTGTTCTCTGATTTATCATTTTAACTTCGCATTTTTTTGTAGAGACAATTACCCTGATGAAATCCAGAACACATACTATCAAGTTCAGTGTAATCTTTAAATAGTCCGTTCTTCTCCGACGGTAGGTATTGATAGACACATAAATCAAGTTTTTTTCATTAGTAAGTTGGCTTGGGTCCACGGTTCTTACGAATACAATTTTTTTTTTTTTTTAATGAAAACAAAATGAAATGTTTTCTACCTGAATCGAAATCTCTATATTAAGAGGAGGAAATCTCATTTTCCAGTTAAAAAAGGATATAAATTCAATACATTTGACTTACAATGACAATTAAACAAATAATCTCATTACGTAGAGAAATTGAAGTCTAATACTTCCATAAATCTACCCCATGTTATCATTCGCAATCAAAAAGAAAGAAAAGAAGAAGAAAACAAATGTTTGAAAATTACAAAATTTTCTTAGATAATGTTAAGATCAGGAAAAGGCTTATATTGTTTGTTCTCTTTAGGGGGAGGTAAGGACGCCTCGAGGGTGGGATTATAAATGAAACATAAGTGGATCGAAAGGAACAGGTGGGATAATGAGTTACATTGGGTAGAAAGATAAGAATCAGAATGGGAAATATAATGAACTATGTCGAGAGAGAGAGAGAGAGAGAGAGAGAGAGAGAGTGAGAGAGAGAGAGAGACATAATTGAAGCGCCTTGAAGATTGTAATAGATTACACGAATTCAATATGAAGAAAAAACATGTTAAAAAACAACTTAATGTGGAGAGAAAAAGAGATACAGTGCAAATGAAACAAAGATGGTAAGAAGGGAGAGGGAGAGAGAGAGAGAGAGAGAGAGAGAGAGAGAGAGAGAGAGTAGGGGAGAGAATGAGGCGGATGTAGATAGAGAAAGAGAGGGAGAGAGAGAGAGAGAGGAAGAGAGAAACGAGTGTGTGTGTGTGTGTGTGGGGGGGGGGGTGAGAGATCCTATCGAAGACCCCATCCATTTCAAAATATGCCACATACATTGTGTCCTCCCCCTCCCCGAATAAACATTGTCCATTTCTTCTATATAGGAAAGAACATCCACATTATTCTTATACCCATGAATAATTCAGATACCTTAATAGCTAGTTTATGGAATTCGGTCGATCCTGGTGTATTTAGTGTATTCCAATAATGATCCAGCAGCCATTTACAGATCAAAACCGCGCATAATATTATATCTCTTGAATATACACGACAGCTTAGAAAGATATATGTTGTCATTTTATGTGATAAAAGGGAATGTGAAATTTTCTCTCAATAGATCATGATAACCCAAACCTAGATATTCCAAAAGATGTATCTATATGAATATAAACATGTAACTATCTTATACCATATGCCATTTGTATTATTGGAAAGAGCATCTACAACGAACAAAGTTAGATCAATACTGCAATATACATGATTAAATAATGAGTTGACAAAACCATAAGAACAAGAAAAAGGCACAGAATATTGTAAAATATATAACAGATAGCATCGAAAATAATATCACAATACGGAAAATGTAAACACATAGGAAAATGATTTATTTTAGCTTTACAAATTCAGCTTTGAATTCACGTAATGCAATTAGTAATATTCAGTGAGATACATAATGCAGGTATTGTTCTATGTTATAAGAATAATAGCACTAAAATAAATACACTCATAAACATTCACTCCGACAGAGAAAGAAAGAAAACAAAAAGAAAAGAAAACCCTAAGCAATTTAGCAGATATGTGACAGATGGACGTCAATAATAAGTGTATGAACCTTGTTAAGTGACATGTAACCAGAACGTTATCTAGATTAATGCGTCCTTCATCATGTTCATTTAGATGTTCATTATTTCACAAACAGGCAGAGTTTTTCAGTCACGTTCGATTATAACGAGAAAGATGACGCGTTTACTGCCCTTCGCGCATACATGCATACATTCGAAACACTTCAAGTGAGAAGATTAAAAATATATCATTATGTCACAAGATGGCGCAACACCATAGAATAGCAGTCGTTCATACAAAATTTGGCTAACTCAGTTGTATACCTGTAGTTGTACTGCTTGTACTCAATGTGGGACATATTTGTTGGCGGAGTACTTGCTCTATAAAGCAACAAGCACCATATTACTCCCAACGCCAACATTTGAAAGCTTATAGATGGGAGTACCACAGTTCTGCAAAGGTGGGCTGATTTTATAAAATATTTTATTAGGAAGATTTATGACGATGTAACCTTTGTATAATTTGGAGGCACACTTTAATAATATCTATCAGAACATAAGGGCTGAAAACGTGCTGACGTTTATGTTTCACAAACGAATTTATATAGACAGAAAGCTGATACAAATATTTGTGCAGATTAGGCGCTCACAAGAACATGTCTAAAATATTTATAAAGCAGAATTATGATAATCTGGATTTTCTACTAAATCCTCTTTGAGGTATCATTGCCAACGGCACACCTAAAGACTTTCTAAAAATAAACTAATTTTCAGTTATTTGTATATTTGAAATGTCAAACAAACAAAGTGAAGACGATCGTAAATGGTTTCGCAAAATCAACTCAAGGGGAAAGTTGAATACCCTCAGTTTTGTATCTTCCATAACAGTCATGTTCGGATTTACGTTATAAATCACCATCTGTTTGCGTACAATTCGGTTTGAAATTACCTAGTATTGATTTTCAAATATTGCATATTTATGTTTAAATTTCATAAAAACCTGTTACCATCTGTTTTTAATAATGTTCCAAACAAATTCTTGTATTCACGATAATATTACCCCACTCGTCAAAGTCTAAACTTACATCACCCACTCTGTCGTTCAACTTCACTGTATAATTCTATACCATTTGTTGGGGTACGGGAATGGAATTCCTTGAATCATGACCTAACAGTGGCGGATCCAGGATTTCTTACCGGGGGGGGGGGGGGCACAAAATCGTATGGGGTGAAATATATGAAAAACGATGGAGCGAGGCGTCAGCAGCGAGGGAGCGGGGGTGGCTCTGGGAGGGGGTCAGAACCCCCTCCCTGAGTAGGAAGCATTTGCAATTTTAGAACCACATTAGGTCCATTTTCAGGCACTTCATGGAGTAATATGACGTAAAATTGCTTTTTCCTACCCCCTCAAAGAGTAGGGATCCAGGGGCGGATGATGGGATCTGGCTTTTTGCTAAGGGGGGGGGGTTGACCCAATGACGACACGGAGCATCGTCCACAAGCCGCGAAGCGGCGAGGCGATTTTTTTTGTTGTTGCTATTTTGAACCCCCGTAAAGTGATGTTTTCCTGGCATCTACTAACACAATGGAGACCATAAAAAGCAGTGCACGATAACGTCTTTTTAAATCAAGTAACAGTTTAAGGGGGGTTTGACCCGATGACGATACGGATACTGTTTGGGTCTGGACACATGATGGTTTTTTTCTATTCACATCACATTTTCACTTGGCAGCCCAAGGGGGGGGGGGTGAAACCCCCTAACCCCTCCCCCATCCCCCCACAGATCCGTCACTGGGATCTTTTGTAAACTGGAAGCAATAAGCATTACATTTAGGCGATGGAAAAAAAATTGCTTGCGAAACGGATAGAAACTTCGCGGCCACAGGGATGACAGAAAATAATATGACAATGAAACCAGCAACTGTGGCAGGATTAATGGCGGGGACAATCTGCATGCTGAAAGAGCACTTAGAATAGGTATATCGGAAAATTAATTCAAGACTAAGTTATAAGTTATAAAAGAGATAACATCTTTGGTATTAGTCATGTTCGACTTAAAATTGCATGCCCCCCCGCCCCTTACCCGGTAAAAAAACACCTTAAAATATCATCCCCCTTTCTTTCTTTTCCCTTCTCATTATTCTCCTTTTCCCCCTCTTCTCTCCTCCGTCTTTCCGCCTTTCTTCTTTTTCCACCTTTTCTCTCCTATCTCTTTCCCTTTCCCCTCCGTTTTCTCCTCTCCCCTTTTCTTTCCTCCCTCTTTTCTTCTTCTTTCTCTCTTCCCTTTTTTTCTTTTTCCTCTCCTTTTTCTTTCCCCCTCCTTTTTCTCCTTTTCTTTTTTTTTGGTCGGGGGGGGGGGGGGGGGGGGGGGGAGGATGCACGTGCCCCCTGTGCCCCCCTGGATCCGCCACTGACCTAAGGTCCAGTTCTACAGTTACCAGATTTAAATCAATGTATAACAAACGTATTTTTCAATCCATGGTTGAGTAGGTACTTCTCTTTCCCATCTTTCTTCTACTTTTATCTCTTTCTTTCCTATTTTTCGCTCCTTTCTATTCTTTCTCTGTAACCTTCTTTATGGATGTGTGTGTGTGTGCGTACTTGTATTGTCTTTTACTTTTTATTGTTAATTTATGTGCATTATCTTGTTATTGTTTCTTTGCAGGGCCCCGATTACAAGCAGATTTCTGCTTCCCAAAGGGTCCTAACCATTATATTGTATATTGTTTATTGTATTTTCATTTTCATTGTGAAAAAATACTGCGATCTTGTTAGAAATCACATAAACGAACTCATCAAATAAACAAACAAACACAACAAATAAACAAACAAAACGCATCGGCTGTACGGTATGAATGCGAATGACTATTCTGCAAAATACGACGTCCATCCTTGCGATATGAATGCTCTGATGCCATTCAGAATCTTCTTGAAGATGGATTATTTAGACGAATAGATTGCCTACGTACGACCGGGATGTGTCCTTACATCAAATACCACCTATCTATCTATCTCATCTATCGATTGAACACTCGGTAACAGTCTCTCTATGATTGAATCTGGTCAATATCAAGTCTGGATCTTTCTCCTGTTTAAACAATAAATATTTTGTATCTGTTTGTGCGTGGAAATGAAATGGATTGATATTGAGACTGGTTGCAAACTTGTCTTTTCACCCAGTTATCAATAACTTCATCAGTCTAGGCAATCGATGATCCAGTGACAAATTATGAAACGGTTTCACCAGTCTTGCCCGTGTCTTCATACTTTGGTATTTTTTTTACGCAAGGGCGTAGCTCGGGGGATGGGGATGGGGCGGGGGCGGGGCTGTTGGAGCTTACGTGGCATGTGTTCGCCAAAGAGATTGATAAAAGTACATTAAATTGACAAATTGAAATAATGAGGAAAGGAGAGAAAGAAAGAAAGAGAGGTGGAGGATGAGGAAGAACAACAAGAAGAAAAGAGGACATGAAACAAAGTCCATCAAAGAAATCTCTTTTACCCCCCCCCCCCCCCCCTGACTGGACCCGCCTACGCGTTACGCAGCTATAGTCATTTTCGCCCGTTTATGTATTGACTCTTTCTAGACATGATTGTATTACCCCCCAAACAACATAGTTTTACTAGTGAATAACAATTGAAAAGTATTTGATCATACTTGCAGTCAAAGTTGGGCAGCGCCCGCTTGTGATGTAAGTGTAAGACCGTATACATCAAGTCTTGTCTAAAGTGACTCTCACACTCTGCCGTGTAGGCCTACCGTGTGCCACCGTGCGCGAAAATGTCTGCGGACGGTGGAGAACGGCGAGGGCACACGGTGGTTCGTTATCAAAGCGGGCAACACGTTAATAGGGCGTTGGCGCTTATTTACACCCGGTGGGACCCGGCGAAAGTTTTGGGCATGTTCAAAACTTTGGCCGGCTGGCACCGGCCGCAAGTAAGCGGCAAGAGGACGGTGTTGAACGGTATGAGGACGGTATGAATACGTTATGAAAACGGTCACACTGTATGAACACGTTCACAACACGCTCATAACCCGTTACAGAAGGGTGATGAACGGGTAAAAAAAAATCCACCGTCTGCAACGGGTTGTAAGCGGGTTGTGAACGTGTCATGAACGTGTTGATACCGTGCCACCGTCTTCATAACGTATTCATACCGTCCTCATTACAGTGTTCATACCGGACTGCCAACGGGTGTTTCCCTAACACTCCCTAACGCATGGGTAACATCCTGTTAACGCCTTGACGTTCCCATAACGTCCTATAACGGGTCCATAACGTGTCCTTACCTTCACAGTAGCGTCATATGAACGTGCCATTACCAACAAATTTACTTTTGTCACCGTGTGCCACCGTTTGTCACTAATTATTGGGTATATATAGAGGGGTTTCGTCAGATGAGCTTTACTTTTTCTTGTCATGACGTCAGCAGTCCGGGGACTCGCTCACAGGACGCTCCGAGCGGTGAGGGGACGCTAAGTGACTGGTAGGTGGCTGCTACAAACCCGGTGCACACGTTCGAGACCCGGTATGGGCCCGGTATGGAAACGGCCAGAAGATGGCAACGAAACGGTGAAAAGATTAATTTTATGAATTTTTTTTTGCGGCCGGGGACAAGTTCGCTCAAAACCCAACGTTCTGGACTCTGTTGTTTTTTAATAGCCCGGCTGGTGGACGGTAGGCCTACACGGCAGAGTGTGAGAGCTCCATAAGTGTTTTATATTGTAATATGCAAGATTGTATCTCTTAGGTGAAATAGAACTTGCTTCGGATACACATTCGGTTGTTTTGGATACACTTTATCCCTCGACAGAATCAATTTCTCTCAATCTAGTATAACTGGCCCTTAAAGGTACTATGTCCCTTTTGCAGCCAACCTCAAATTCTGTAGAACTTTGCAGGAATTATGAATTTGTCATGTATGTCCTATCTGTGAGATTTAAACGTTAGCAGTGTCCTCATATTCAAATTATGCAAGGAAACCCGTTTACTTGCTAGACTTCACTGTCAGACACTATTGAGTGACTGACTGGCTTTTTTTCTTCTTTGGTAATAACATACATGCAAAGAGTTGTAAAGGGTACATGAGCATTTGTCTACATCAATAACCCACTTCTTGTGATGGCAAAGATTAAACGGATTGAATCTTTGCGCAGCATAAAACGTATGACCATTCGGTACAATTGTCTGAAAATCAGGACTATTACTTTTGGGCTCTATAGCCCTAAAGTCGATTTGACAACTAATAGTCATTATTTTCTCACTTGAAGACATTTTCAAGCCCCACTTTTTTAGGGAAGTTCTAAATTAGTATTATCTTTCAAATGCAGTTGGAATTTAACTTTTTCATTTTTTTTGGCCTGCAAATGGGACATAGTACCTTTAAGCATAGCAAAATCATGGGTTGTCTATTATCTATGATGTCTCTCATTGTAAACAGCGAAACGCTTTCTTTTGGTCTGCAACCGTAATACATGTATGTTGTGACCTTGTATTAAAGGTACGGTTGAATTGAAGCGAGTATTTTTATCGTGAAGGTTGATATTGGCAATCTAATTTTCATACTTGAGTGGAATGACTTTGGAGTAACTCTACGATAAACTTAATTAACGTGATATTGACTGTCTGAAAATATTGGATAACAATATTCTTAATATCATGTGTTTGTTGGGCGGATGATAGTAATGGTTTAAATAGTTATGTCCCATCTTATTATTGAAATCTGAGCTGCTATAACGCTGAATAGGTAAGTGAATTACTTTTAAACAAAATAGAAAAATAAAGTTAATATTCTCATAATGGATATGGATTAAGGCTGAATGAAAAAATATGCCAAGACTTCATTTCATTTCATTTATTTTTATTTTTATTACCAAACTTAAAAAAATAAATATACAGGCCTACATGTAATAATAATAATGATAATAATAGTTCGTCCTTATATAGCGCATTTCAGGACCGCAGGACCTCTCAATGCGCTTTACAGATATATAATATTATGTATATTATTATGAATAACTGTCACATATGCAGTGCATGGTTGATATTTACAACAACAAAAACAATTAATGAAACAAACTTACAATAAATAAATGTACAACATGATTTCGTTTAAGAGCTAAAAAATTACGTAAATATTTATATAGTACAAAATATTGCACAATTCGATATATTTTCTGTTAACAAACACCTAGTCTTCTTTCTTCTACTATACAGTGCGTCCCAGACAAAACAAAACCGAGAATTATCGATGTTTTATCATTACTTAACCACAATTATAATTGATAAATGACACATATCTGGAAAGCTTAGATCCTCCTCCGTCATTTGATGCAACTCATGTGATGCATATTTCACGCATAAGTGATTGAATTCAATTTGAAGAGAGGAAACCAAAAAGTCATTTGGCGGACGGTATCTTAATTTCAAGAAGAAAATCACATTTCTAGAAAGTTGAGTTTCTGCCCTTTAATATGACACCTCAATCAGGAAAAATGAGCAAGGAATGACAAAGTTCTGTTTGTTTAAAGTAGTGCTTGCATTTCCATAATTTTATCAAACGAATTCGTTTTCACTGGCTGCTGCCGTAGCAACAAACAGAGTTGACAAAAGACTTTAACTCCGTTTCGTTGACAATCAGCCGTAGACGAAAGACTTCATGCACTCATGCGTGAAGTTGCATCAAATAAGCTTTCCAAATATGTGTCATTTATTAATTATAAATGAGGTTAAGTTATGATAAAACATCGATAATTCTCGTTTTCGTTTTTTTCTGGGACGCACTGTATATCATGATCGTTGTAGTAAATTCAATTCAACAGTATCTATCTCAATGCATTTTCACTAGTTCTCCCACTTTCTTTCTCTATTTGTCTGCCCCTTCTTTCTCCCTCCCTTTCTCCCTCCACCCCTCCCTCCCTCCCTCCCTCCCTCATCTCTCTCTCTCGCCCTCTCTTCCCCTCTCTTTCTACCCCTTCTCTCTACATCCCATTCTCTCTCTTTGTCTTCTCTCTCTCTCTCTCTCTCTCTCTCTCTCTCTGCCCCCTCTTCCCCCTCTCTCTATCCCCCTTCTTTTTGCTCTCTCTCTCTCTCTCTCTCTCTCTCTCTCTTCCTCTCTCTTCATGCTCTCTGTGCTCTCTATAATATAGACTTTGAAGATCATCACGATCATGTGGTTCCTAGCATTCTTCATCAACATGGTCTTACAAATTATAAAAATAGTGGCGTATGTATATCACCTTCCAGGCTCTCAGGGCAATATCACATTTCTTTGAAATATCATCTTACGATATTCTTAGGCCTTGAAAAGATTTTAATTTCATATAGCATTGACGAAAGCAGACCGTCTCCATTAATCCAATATACATAGTTTCTGAGAATAACCACAAGGCGGATATATACGAAGGTTAATATTTCCGGAAGGATTGCATTTCACAGACGGCGAACAGGCGTGTATTTAAGCGTGAAACGATTGTCCTGTAATCTTAAAACTACCAACATTTCTAGAGATTTGTTTTCCTCCACAAACAGCATTGTTGTAAAACGCATAACATAAATAACAAATAATGATGTTGTGGAACAACTGGAGTTCTTTGTCGGATAAAGAACTCCGAGTTCATCGATAACCGAAAATCTCTTTGACCGACTTTAATATTTCAATTCAATTTAAATAATTGTATTTCCGTAACTCAATTAAAACATGAAAAACAGCTTTCATAATATCAAATGACATCTGCAATATAACATGGGAAATGAAACTTATTTGTAATTATACAATATTAAATGTCGATAAGTAATCAAGGCATTTTAGGATTAATTTAAAAGCAAAATATTATAATAAATTATTAAAGTCGAATTTCATATAGGAAAAGAAAGAGAGTCAAAAAATAGAACTTGCATTTTTGTGGATGATTCAAGAAAGAAAAAAAAACACGACACATGCACTGCTCAGAAGTATAAGCATTCATAGACATAAAAAGAAAACAAAAACAGTAGAGCAGTGCATGTGGGGAAAGAGGACTATTCACCCACGAGCGGTCGATTTTATGTGTTTAGTAGTTGCGTATTTTTGTAGGCTGATAAGTACAATTGAACACGATGATATAGGGTAGTTATGAACTGTTTTGTTTTTATGAAGTATCCGATCAATTACTTTTCGTAGATTTTTGTGATTGTAGCGGAACATAATTTGTCAATAGCTTGTCTAGAACATGACTGACAAAGGTTATTTATAGGTTAATTATATAGCAGAATTAATCTGTTTCACTCTAATTCGGTAAATATAATTGCCACATTTCAGGCCAAATCTAACTGCTTAATCTAAGAATACATTGTGCACAAAGGCGATTATGTCAGTGGCGGATCCAGGGGGGGGGGCCCAGGGGGCCCGGGCCCCCCCCCCCTTGAGAAAAAAATCATGTAAAATCACGTGATTTTTACGTTTTTGGGGGGTTGGGCCCCCCCCCTGGCGCTCAAGGGGGGGGTGCAAATTGAAAAAATTTTGAGGACCAAAAAAAAAAATGTGCTCACTACCCCCCCCCCCCCCCAAAAAAAAATGTGCTCACTACCCCCCCCCCCCCCCCCCCCCCCCCCCCCCCCCCACTGAGCGACTTTTCGGCCGGCGCGATTTTCAAATTTTCGGGAGCAAAAAAAAAAGAAAAAAAATTTTGCTCTCTACCCCCCCCCCCCCCCCCCCCCCCCCCACTGAGCGACTTTTCGGCCGGCGCGATTTTCTAATTTCGGGAGCAAAAAAAAAAGAAAAAAAATTGGGCCCCCTCCCCTAAGAAATCCTGGATCCGCGCCTGGATTATGTAATTAGTTAAATGGTAGTTATAAGATTAAATTAGTTCGCCCGCCCATGAAACCGAAAGCCAAGCACAAGACAGACGGTTCACAAGATCGAAAGTTCAAAATGATAGATCTACGAGATGGACAAAACAAAGTAACAAACCGAAATGATAAAGAAAAATCCATACGAAAAACTGTCGGTGTAGTAAGCTGTATACCAATTACCGTCATTACGATAGCGTATAGATATACGAAGACTTGAGGTGAATGACTAGACGAACCTTATCTCCAGAATATGACATTTATGAATCACTAAATTCTTCTTTTATCAGCTATGATACATCATCATGGCAAGATGACGTAGGTAACTCTAAATTCATCCCAAATCCATCTCTCACTGAAATGGAAAAGCGATGTTCTGGTCATCTCTTTCAAATCCTTGGAGACAGAATGCTCAATCTAGAACATGGACAATCCAACATAAGCCACATAGGATTTATTTGTATATTGACATTTTCTTTGTTTTATGTTCTATCGAATGTTTTCTTCCCCGCGGAACCAAATAAACATACGTGTTATAAAGATATTACGTTATTTTTAAGTTAAATTTAGTACTGGTAATGGGTCTACTTATAATATTTCAAGATAATCTGTCTTAAAATAACCATGCGGTATATCTGTGGTTTAAAATGGCAAACTATAAACAAACTGGCAATATCTGATTGAAACAACATTAACTTACGTCAGGCATTGTCATTTAAATATATTGGTTTTGAAGAAGTACTTCTGGAAGTTAAGACAATAGAGCGATTGATTTTGGAATCCACATTATATCCCAAATTATGTTTACTCGCAACCGAAGGGTTTTAATGACATAATTTAATCCTGAAGTTTATGAAACAAGAAAACAGCCTGCATTATCATCAACTGAACGAAGTCATGCTGATTGACAGACTACACAATCTATTTACACGCATTAATGAACATGAACATGTTCAGAACTTTTCACTTGCTTACTTCGCCAGCTATATCATGGTTTACCATTGATACTATGTTGCAGTCCTCTTCTTTTCCTCTCTTCTTTTCTCTTTCTCCAAGCTCTCTATCCTCCTCTCCTCTTTGCCAATCCCTTTCTTCCTTTCTTCCTTTTATAATGTATAATTGTATTTATGTATTCGGGCGTACCCACTACAAGCTATGCTTTTCGGGTTTCGCGCCTTCTTCCTTGTAATACAGGTTATATTTTACATTATATTTATGTTCCTACTTATAAATTGTATTGTTTGGAAGAAAATGAATGTTCATTTGAATGAATAACAAAAATGAGAAAGAAATACATTAAGGGTTGACTACGCTTTCAAGAACCCATGAATTCCAGCTTCCCCCTTTTCCTCAAAAGAGGTGCCAATTTGGACCCGTTCCCAACTCCCAATTGTATAATTATGCACATTCGCTGTTCTGTCCAACACGACCTGTGTAGGGTATATAATATGCAGATTGAAAGACATGGATTGCCATAAGCTAGAATCATGTTTTGACCTACCCCAGCTCTGAAGCCAAAGTCTGGGTATAATATTGAACATCTCTCCAGGGAATCTTGAATTATAAACCTGATCGATAATAAACGAGTATGAAAAAGTAAATGATTGATGTATGAGTGGGCTGGTGTCTTTATCATCCAACACTTTCATCTCTTTTTTTGTTGAAAAATTGTTTATCTGTATCTGGATGGGTGAATGGCCGATATCACATTGACTTATTCTCGCATATTCAATGCTGATGATTTCCGGAGCGTATAAAAACATGGTGATGTAAGAAAGTGATTACCATCATCATCGAGACAGAAACTGTAAAAACAACCATGAATCGTACGTGTATATGATAAACAAGTTTTACGGTTTGTGGAAATATAGGATATTTTGCCTTGTATAATAATACTCTTGGCTCGTATGTAGATTTCCGGAGCGTATAAAAACATGGTGATGTAAAAAAAGTGATTACCATCATTATCGAGACAGAAACTGTAAAAACAACCATGAATCTTATGTGATAAACATGCTTTTCGGTTTGTTGAAATGCTAGGAGATTTTGCCTTGTATAATAATACACTTGGCTCGTATGTAGGGCGTGAACTTTATTTTTCGGCTCACAGTTAAAACAAAAGAGAAGATAGTTTCCGAAAAGCCTGAAATGTTCAGGGTTGCCAGTAATTTATATTGGTTTGTAAAATCACCTCTCCTTTGCTCATTATCAAATAGTCGAACGGTTTATTACTAGAGCTAAGAATACTAAAATTCGTAGGTTTTTAGCAAACTAATTAATTTCATTAATAGGGAAACCTAAATAAATTTCAAATTAATTAAGGAAAATTTGATTCATACCGCTAAAAGGGAAAGTTGAAATGAATGTCATACCATTATAAACACACATGTAATCATGCTCAGCATTCCTTATTAGGGCGTCTGCCAGATAGTTAACTAGTACAGGAGCGGTACAGGTATAACCCAATTAAGGTAATAGCTAGGCAATTACATGTCCCCCTAGGCAATCACCCCCGGCCAATTTCCAACAGGACTATTACCCACCAAGCACATTTACCCCTCGGAAAATTACCCCCTCCCCCCGAGAACAGCCACCCCCAGATAACAAACACCCCCAGGACAATTACCCCTTTGGAAATTACCCCCTAGGATAACCTCACGTGGACAATTGCCCCCCCCATCCATGAAACTTGCCCGCTGGACAATTAAGAACAACGAACACGAGAACAATTACCTCCCTCCCGAAAATCAGCCCCTGTTCATTAAAGGGAAGTCCACCCTGATAATAAGTTGGTTTTAATTAAAGCAGGTTTTTGTTCGGGGGGGGGGGGGGGAGGGGTGATTGTCCTCGGGGGTAATTTTCCGGGGGTTATTGTCCTGCTGGTAATTGGCCGGGAGTTGACTACCTGGCGGTAAGTGTCCTAGAACCTACAAGGCTATACCTGTACCGTTACTGTACTATGTTAATTATTTTGCGACCGCTAGATAATTCCTCTTTAAGTTTAATTCACATGGTGGCATTAAAGGTAAAGACCAGTATTGGTAACGCCCCAATTTCAAAAAATGAAATGGAAGCTCTCATTACCAATCATGTGAAAGAATATGTTTTGATTAATACATGATGATAACAAATTTGCCGGGAAACCGCCTACTAATTCATATATTTGGTAAATTTATTTCTCTCATGGTCGTGTGAGAGAGATAGGGTAGTCCCATATACATCTTTCTGTGTATAGTGCTTGTTAATTTACGAAGAATGGGCCAAATTTCTTATCATTTTGATGATTCCAGAACCTTGCAGATGCTAGATGCTAGATGATCAACCTTTTCTGATCGATTCCACAACGTTTCTTTCACAATGCAATCGCTGGTCTTTACCTTTAATGGTCTTCCCTAAAAATCTGCCTCCTTGTCACCTAATTTGATCCGAAAACACCCCACTCAAATTTAATCCATGACAATGGTATTTTCGTTAATTATTTATTTCATGTATCTTTGACGACATTGGGAGTATCTGCATTTAAACAACAATACAAGAAAGACGTGGTTCGTTTCCTGCCTCCTAGTCAAGATATATACATAATTATAGCTTCGAGACTTTGTACAGTTTCTTGTGCACGTCATCTCCACACACAAGAACGTGCTGGAGCTCAAGAACAAACTATCTAATTTTGATCGTAAAAGTCACCTAAAAGTGCTGAGTGAAATGCAAGTTAATTTCTTCCTGAAATGAAATCTTGTCTTCAAGTTTTATGGATCCATCATACGCAGCGCGTAACCTTTAAATCCCCATCAACAGCACAAGTTCAGTTCTAGCCTACGTGTTTCCAAGACGTCACGTAGACAAACACTGGTTTGCGGGTTACATAACGGAAGGTACAGATCCCTGAATGCAGATGAAAATTAACATGGCAAAGAATGTGTTGAAGAAGAAAGAAAAAATGCATGTATTCAAGTGTTTATATATATGTATAATTCATACAGCAAATTCAATTCAAAGTGTTGTTGAATATGAAAGAAATATTAACGATAAAGACGACTTTGGCTTTATGTTTTATTCACACGTTTAGGTTTAATATGTGCCTAATACACGGACAACATGGTGGGGACAAATTGGGGGAGACAGAGGTACAGAGGGCGAGATAGAGAGAGATAGAGAGAGAGAGAGAGAGAGAGAGAGAGAGAGAGAGAGAGAGAGAGAGAGAGAGATAGAAAGGAGGAGGAGGAGAAGAAGAAGAACATGAAGAAGAAATATAATTAAATATAATACTATAGTTCTAGTAGTAGTAGTAGTAGTAGTAGTAGTAATAGTAGTAGTAGTAGTAGTAGTGGTGTAAAGAGAAAGAAAAAAGAAATAGAAGAAAAAAATAAAAAGAAGAAGAACTAGAAGAAGAAGTATAACAAATAAGAAGAAGAAGAAGTAGAAGAAGTAGACAAAGAAGAAGACGACGTACAAGTTGTATCTCATATCGGAAATTGCTTCTAACTAATACAGGTTTTACAGTCCATTCCTTTCCCCCTGTGGTTATAATTTCCTCAGATACGAAGTCACCTAGATGATAGCTAGAAAACCCAATCCAGCAACACACTATAGTATCTTTGCAATTACCCCCAGGCATGGTTTCTTTAACTTGTGACACCGCATCAGATTTGTGGTAATGACGACACCGAAAGCGGTCGTTAGAATACATCAAAATTCCTCCTTCCGTGTTTGCTTAAATGCAAAGGATTTGGAACTGACTTATTCTTCATGTAACATTTGAGATCTAGCAAAATTTAACCGGAAATGTGTCGTAATCATAACCACATTGGTTTATCAAAGATGTATGCGAATGCATATGGAAAATAGTTTCCGTCCTTCCAAAGTCTTCACTATATATTTCGTTTTGGTCGAAATATGTATATGCTACGAAAAATAAGGAACTTGTAAAAAATTATCTTCATACATAGATCAACCAACAAAGATATTACTTTATTGATATCATTATCATTATTATTTTTGCTTTGTTTTTGCCCCTTTCCCCTTCATTTATTTATTCCTCTTGCTTGCTTTAACATTTAATATTTACTACAAAACAATATTTTATTGCCAGAAGACTTCTCATGGAAACGAAGAACATCGATAAATAACTTTGTACCAATACTGAAAGTCATCCCTTCCTATCCCGAAATGAAGGATGGGAACATGACGTTTAATATACTTACGTATGACGACCAACTCCATCACCACCACCACCACCACCACCCCCACCACCGCCACCACCACCACCCCCACCACCACCACCACCACCACCACCACCACCACCACCACCACCACCACCACCACCACCACTATCGCCGCCTCCCCCATCACCGCAATCAAGACCACCACCACCCCCCACTACCGTCACCGCCACCGCCATCGCCACTACCATCAACACATCCACCATCACCACCATAGGCGCCGGAAGCTGCCCCCCCCCCCCCCAATCAAAAAAGTGGGGGGGGGGGGCAAAACGCATTTTTGCCCCCCAAAAACGTCCCCCCCCCCTCAAAAAAAAAAAAAAAGCAGTAAAGGAGTAAAGATGGTTTGTATTTTTAACCCAAAAGAACATAACAATAATAAAAAAACTCAATTAAATGACGTATAAAATCCTTTTCAAAGAAAAGGAAAGTTAACAGGAATTGAATTTCCTAAACATTGCGCATGCTACCTATATCAATCGATGTTTTAATAATAGCGCGCATATCGTGGACATATTGTGAGAGAATGGGAAAGCGTGTCTGTGTTTTGTTATAGGGGTGAAAAGCTCATGAGCCCCTGAACGCTGGCGTACTGATGGGGGGGGGGGGGTTAATTTTTATTCGATACCAGTGATTTACAAATGTTGCTGGAATGACATGATTTTCCGGTATTTTTTCTCAATTTTTTTGTAAGTCATACCTTTTTATGCGTTTGTTCGAAATTAGAAACTCCAACATTTACAGTCGGGCGAAAAATATGCTTTATATGCTGTATGTCAGGGTCTGCAGAACGCCCGGGCACGGGGGGCTCGAGCCCTCCCTCCCCCCACCCCCCTCACTTTTTGAAAAAGTTTGTTAAAAATAAAAAGAAAGAAAGAGAGAGAGAAAAAATAAGTGACCTGCCAATGTCACAAAATAATGAGATATCAAAATATGCTCATCTGGCCGTAATTAAATGCCTAATACCCTAGAACTTACGGTGGTTCCGCCCCCGGACCCACCAAGGGCCCTAAAGCGGTCCCTGTATGCTCATCTGACCGTAATTAAATACCTAAAACTCCCGAGCTTTAAGGCAGTCCCCTGTATGCTCATCTGACCGTTATCAAATACCTAAAACCCCCGAGCTTCCGGAGGCTCTGCCCCCTGGACCCCACCAAGGGCCATAAGGCGGGGCCCTGGATGCTCATCTGACCGTAATTAAATGCCTTAAAACCTACGAGCTTACGGGGGCTCCGCCCCCGGGCCCCACCAAGGGCCCGCTAAGGCGGTCCCCTGTATGCTCATCTGACCGTTATTGAATACCTTCAACCCCTGAGCTTCCGGGGGCTCTGCCCCCTGGACCCCACCAAGGGCCCTAAGGCGGGGCCCTGGATGCTCATCTGACCGTAATTAAATACCTAAAACTCCCGAGCTTCCGGGGCTCCGCCCCCGGACCCCACCAAGGGCCCTAAGGCAGGCCTCTGTATGCTCATCTGACTCCAATATTAAATACCTAAAACCGCGAGCTTCCGATGGCTCTGCTCCCTGGAATCTCCGCCAATTGGTGGTGGTGGTGATGCAGATTTTTCTTCTTCCCCCCCCCTTCCAAACGTTTTTGCTCGTTACGTCACTGCCCCTGGAAGGTGAGCCCC
Organism: Strongylocentrotus droebachiensis; assembly: GCA_035222895.1. Lineage (NCBI taxonomy): Eukaryota > Metazoa > Echinodermata > Echinoidea > Camarodonta > Strongylocentrotidae > Strongylocentrotus > Strongylocentrotus droebachiensis. The sequence continues at coordinate 92,810 of JAVYIG010002242.1, read as the reverse complement.
CTGGAATGTTTGCCCCCCAATCCCAAACTGCTTCCGGCGCGCCTGATCACCACAATCACCACCGCAACCACCAACACCAGCCCCAGCACCACGGCCACCAATACTACTACTACCACTACTTTACTACGTCTACTACTCTACTACTTCTGCTACTACTTATACTACTATTACTACCTCTACTACATCTACTACTACTAACACTACTTCTACCACTACTTCTACTACGTCTACTACTACTACTACTACTACTACTACTACTACTACTACTACTACTACTACTACTATTACCACTACTAATACTACTACTACTACTACTACTACTAGTACTACTACTACAAGTACTACTTCTACTACTACTACTACTACTACTACTACTACTACTACTACTACTACTACTACTACTACTACTACGTCTACTACTACTAACACTACTTCTACCACTACTTCTACTACGTCTACTACTTCTACTACTTCTGCTGCTACTACTACTACTACTACTACTATTACCACTACTACTACTACTACTACTACTACTACTACTACTACTACTCCTACTTTTACTACTTCTACTACTACTACTACTACTACTACTACTTCTACTACTTCTACTACTACTACTACTACTTCTACTACTACACTACTACTACTACTACTACTACTACTACTACTACTACCACTACTACTACTACTGATGCTGCTGCTGCTGCTGCTACTACTACTACTACTACTACTACTACTACTACTACTACTACTATTACTACTACTACTACTACTACTACTACTACTAATACTAAATACTACTACTACTACTACTACTACTACTACTACTACTTTTAATGAGCAGTCAAAGCGAGGGAATTCGATACTTATGATAAAGACAAGAGTAAAGTCACTTTAAGACACGACGCCGTAAACCGCCGGAAAAAAAGTAATTTTATTTTTACGGGTGAATAAATGGTAAATGCGCTCAACAGAGTTCTCACGAGTATTCACTTAGATTTGTATTCATTACTATTTGACAGGGTCTTTTAGATGCAGAATTGTGAAGCGTGTTACACTTTATGTGACATCATCTGTAATATTTAAAATTGCCAATGTATAATGATCGTAATCTCCTAGTGTTTTTACTACCGTGATGGTCATGATCATACTATGTAAACTGTTGACCCATGCCGAAATATTCTTTTGTTTTTAAAATAATAACAAAATCCGCTTCATATCTGAGCGAGGTTTAAGAACTGAAGTGACCTCTATGAGCAAGCTAGAACACATCCAGTTATGATTCAATAAACCGACACAAAATATTGGGTATTTTTAGAGCATGGAACGAATTTGAAAGGAGAGAAAGTATTATTTTTCGTAATGCATGCGGGGGCAGAGGCAGGTTGCTGAAACTCGACCCCTGTTTTCGATTCATTACCTCTGTATCAAACGGTGGTTGAAATCGAACAGTTGAAAAGTAGCGCGTTAGATAATTGCCCTACTCTAATTTCTGATGTCGATTTTAGGAAGTAAAGCAACCCAAAATGCTAGCAATCGTTCTCCAACTTTTCGTAAAGTTCTTTCGCTTTTAACCTTCAACTATCACATTTGATGTTAAAGGTATTACAAAGTTTTGGTATGGGGTCATGAATTTGGTTTAAATTAACATATTGGAAGCATATGCGTTCCTATAATATTCATTGATCGTTGTCGCGGTTGAAATCAAGTCTAAAGTTATGAAATTATTAATAATAAACTCTTTATGTTGTATAGCTCCATCTCAAGGTCAAGATATTTATTTAGCTATGAAACAATGTTTATTGACTAAAATCGACCGATTAACTATTCCCGTTCGGAAATTATATATCACAACTACATATTCTGAGATTTTCATGGTCGCAGCTACCATTGTACGGCCGTAGGCGCTATTTGAAATTTATCAAAATTTACCGGGAGCACCGGTAAATTTGTATATTCAATTTTTCTCGAAAACAGAAGTGTTTTAGGGGCTAATTTGTTTAGTGCTTATAATACATCCACAGGGGCATCAAAATATATCGAAATTGTAAAGATTTACTATCCACCCAATTTTCAAATTTCCCAAAACTTTGTATTACCTTTAACGAATGAACATATCAATGTAACCTGTACTTGCAAAAACAAAATGGAACAAAAATGTTTACAATGAATATTAAACTCAAGATTTTGGTTGAATTATTTTTGCTATATTCCTTTGTAGGTTTTGACAATCGTTTTGTTTTTGTTTTGTTTATTGGTGTAATTACGAAACATATTAGCTATACAAGCTAAGGCAAGATAATGATGAATTCCCGGATTTGAAATAAATTTGATTTCTCGAGAAGGCCGAAATCCTGGGGGCGGGGGCTGTAATTTGAGTTAGTTATATTTCTATCATTTTTGATTATTTAATTCATCTGACGTGGCTAGCGAAATTCTCGATAAGATAAAAGCCGGCTCCAGTCATTCAAGCAGAAGCTAAAGATAATTTCAAAGAATTATTATCGAAGGGCAAATGCCTTCTTTGATGGTTCACTGTTATTTAATATTATATCAACCCAGTTTTTAAAGCCTCCTTATTCGGAACCCCTCCCCGCCAATCAGCTGTAATTCCATCGAAATTACTCGGCCTTTACAGAGTTAAATTGTGTATAATATATACAATAATGAGACAGAGAATACATGCAATGGATCTATTAAAGAAAATGTTATTCTACATCGAAAGATACCAGCAACAGTTACCCAGCGGACCCGAATTATCTAAGCCAAAACAATAACTTTGTGAATCACTTGCAGTGATATAGTTATGCAGGAGGGTATACTGTTCCCAACCTATTTTTCACTTTCACAATATTCGTACGTTTGTGTCTGATCAAATTTCCAAGGTATTGGTGGATAGTCGTTGAGGTGCATACGCATTAACGTGTAAGCGACACTCTTTTGCCTTCAGTACTCGTATACATGCAAGCGATGTTATCAAAATGCCCCTGGTGAGCCCCCAAACCAACGGAATACGAACCCAAATCAAATGCTTCTTTTTTAATAGCAGGATCCTAGTCACCAAGGGAGTAAAATAACATGGAATGCCGTCAACTGTTATGGATTGACGTCTAATTCACCCAAATCTCAGCAACTAAAGCTCCCTTTTTTGGAGTAGATTATCTATCTAAAGTACGTCAGAATATGTCAACCAAGAAGAAACATAGATACAGGATGGGCATGTCTGAATACTGATATTGGTCTTGGGAATTTTAAAGATTTCTGAAGGGATTTAAGAATTCTAAGCAAATATGTGAACTCTGATATTATTGATCATTCCTGCGTATTTCTTTTCCGTCATCAAAAGTGCAAACAACGAACTTCAGGTTCACTAATGCTAACCTCCGAATTCTTTGATCATAGCAATATAATAAAAAAAAATCCAAGCTCCTGCAAAGATGATGTTTTTCATTAAAAAATGATCGACAAACAAGTAGTAGCTGATCACCTTTCGGCTTGTCCTACATTAATGATGTATATCACTTCTTAAACACATAAGCATTATACTATTGAATATACAAGACCTCAAACAAGCTTGAAGGTGCCTGAGAGCAACTTTTTTTTTCATGATAGCATACAAGTCATGATCAGCTTGCGTCACCCTGAGGGCCTATTTGTATACATGCGGTCCAAATGATTTCAGTTTTATGAAAGCAACGATAACCATGCTATACAGAATAGACAGGAATACAAATCGGAGTTTTGCCCATCGACAATTTGAAATTTGTGGCCCATCCAAGATGATACAATAAAACGTCAATAAGAAAACGGAAATGGACTTCTCTTGTAAATATTACATTTGGCGGAAGGTAGGAATAGTTGTCCAAGGAAATACATCATCTGCAGGTCATTTGATATCCATCAATCTCAGTACGATCAGGGACTTTCAAGATGTTGGAGTCAATCTATAACAATCGCTTCTTACTGAAGAAAACATCGTCAAGCGTTGGGTTAAATCCCTGATCTAACCCAACATATTTTGTAGCGCTGTGAGATTGGGCAGCATCAAGAAAACAACGTGTTCATACTGACGCGCATGCGAACGAACGACACCTGGTGATATAAAGACAGATATAATATGGATGCGGTTTGAGTGGGGGTCTTATAAAGTTGCAAAGAGTACCAGAGAGTATCGGTTTGTTACAAAATTACAACTAAATAAGACAAATTTACAACATGCACTATAAAAGAGATAAGATGAAGAAAACACCAACATTTAAAATTTGACAAGGGTCTTAGAAGTCTTGAAATATCCCTAACCACTTCAAGATTTCCCGACTGAACCACTTTGTAAAATGACTTCTCCTTTCAGACGTTTTTCACTGATTGAAATTAACTGACTCGTGGGAGACAGACATAAGAAAATCGAAATTTTCCTGAACCTGCAACTATGAATAAACAGAATCACTAATTTGCACTTGATTCACTTATCGAATAAATTTAGGCTCACAGTATGTACTTCACGTAATATGGTTTGCTGCGTGTTGATATATGAACAGGTGGGAGAGAAACGGGAAAAAAGGCTAAGAATTCCATGGATACTCTTTTTTATTTTAAACAAGTCAAAACATCCACAGTGTGAACGCCAACTTGCGATGGGAAGTTTATTTCGAGTAAATATGAAAGGGTGGGATTGAGGTATTGTCAAGGTAAATAGAAGTTTCACCCTAAACATGCCAAAAGAAAGCAATATCCATGCCCTTGTCGGCACGATTTAGCAAAGGAATGATTTAGCTCACATCTGTTGGCCAATAATACCGAGAAACTTCGAAGCGAGGCGGTTAAAATGAATGTCAGGATAGTAGGAGGTATATATGGATAATATCCTGGCTGTCCCGTTCCTCGCCTGAGCGGCGAGATGACTTTTATATGATGTCTTTTGGGCGGTAAACCGTTTGATGATTTTGCTACTCTTCAATTGTTAATCAAATCAGTCATTACAGTTCAGGAAAGTGAGCAGCGTATGCTATATATTCTTGCAAGTCACAGCCATATGCAATCAATTTCTCGATTCATAATGTGTGCCTTTCCTAGAATTGTTTAATTGAATGTCTTATAAAATCACAATACGGTGGTCACAATTTGGGCCATCCATTCTTCAAATTGTATTGCTACATTGTCACAACTATTCCTACCATTCCATAATTTAGAATGCATCAGGCGATAAAACAGATGGTTCTTTAGTTAATCAATATTCACTCTGTTTATTCTCACTTATGTATTATCAATCTCTTCCCCCTGTACGATGTCACAGCTCTTCCTCCATCCGTCTCAGTTCTCTCTTATCTTCCTCCGTCTCTCCCTTTCTTTCATTATATGTCTTTCATTATTTCACTCTTTCTCTCTTTCACTCTCTCTCTCTCTCTCTCTCTCTCTCTCTCTCTCTCTCTCTCTCTCTCTAACTCTGACCATATCCTTGACATTATTGTATGTATGTACCTGCACCGGTGCTAACACAGCACTTTGGGTGCTGTCACTGTACGAGCATCGAATAATACTCAAAATAGCACTTCTTCTTTATTTGTTAATGTAAACAAATTATGTAAAGATTTGTTTTGTGATTTTGGTTTGTAAACTCCATGTAGATCTTTAGATAAATACGATTTCGATTCAATTTCATGTTATATGTCTCCATTTGAATACATATTATAATGCGCAATATAATATATAATTCTAAGTTTTTTCGTCCAAATTATTCAAAAGGTCAAAATTTGAGATGTTATCTGCCTGAAATAATGTACACACAATAATATTAAAGCCTTTCTGATTCATTTTTTTTTAAATGTACACAACACAATCGCAAATACTTTGAAAAACAACACCGTGCCAAGGGCAATTTCAATACCTTCTGCTTTATTGCTGGGAAATCGTGACCGGATCACGTAATATATTATCATAATGTTCGAACATTTCAATGGGTGGTAGGTGGGACTGCATGTATCAACATTTGCCGGAGAGTAAATTTTCGAAAGTCTTCACGATCGCATCACGTGTCATTGTTGGATAAATGGGCGAGCAATCGTAAATATTAATTCAACTCATATGTATGAAGATTGGACATGAATATCGTTAGCAACATGCCTTGATCGTGGTATCAAGCGAAGATAATCTCAATTGAACTGTTAGTAGAAAACCCAAGAAAAGGAACTTTTTATAAACGATTTTTATCGATACTGTTTATCATACATGTACCTTCGATGCATCCCTAACCGGGATTCTGGATGAGAGGATCATATTGAATTGTCCAGAAATCAAGATATTGTATATGTCCATTCCGTTCCTTCGTTGGTGAATGATGCAGATATCTTTTCCTAAGAGAAGTTGTATATGATTTATCAATGATTATAGTGAAATATTCACCTAGTGCATGCACTTAATTGGGCAAATTCCTAAACTATGTAAGGGTAAAAAATTGGTTGAATCCGTGGAAAATGTAGACACACCAGCTTAACGTTTACAATTGAAGTGATAACAAAAGTATTATTGAAGATTGCCTCTCAAATCTAAATGTTGAGTTGACGCAATGATACATTTAAAACATACATGTAATTACGTCTGTGACAGCTTTTATTTGCCTTCGCAGTGGTCGCTCAATGTATAAAACAAAGTCTTTAAATTCCTTTTCAATTAAAGGCCATTTTGCAAGTTCAGAGTACTTTCTTGATGAATGGATTCAATTATAAACCTGCGCCTGGATTGATTCGAGCTGATAACGTCGACCGTGCGTCCATCTTCAAAACTTATCAAATATTGACGAGGTTAAGCGCTTCGGGCGGAGCAGAGGGAAGTTGGATTAAACATTAAGGATCATCAAATATGTATACTTTGTGTACTTCACGCTTTGGTCGATATTACGAGACTGAACTCTCTGCAAGACCCGGTATCCTTGACGATACGTTATCTTGATCGAAGTAGGATCGAGACAGAGAATTTAAAAATATTGCAGGTGTGTTTATAAGCTGTATTCTATCAACGTCTTCAGTGTTTATTCGAACGGTGCAATGCCCTTTTATTGAAAACTAATTTATACATATTTTTGTTATCGTATATTATCCGTATTTCTGTAAAAGCAATTGCTACATAATCTACATAACAACTGATATACCCCAATTAATGACCCTAAGACACATTAGGATAGAACACATGGAGAGAGTGAGAGAAAGAAAGAGAGAGAGAGAGAGTGGGAAGGGGGAAAAGAGAGAGAGAAGGAGGGACAGAGAGAAAGAGAGAGAGAGAGAGAGAGAGAGAGAGAGAGAATGGGAGGCAGACAGACAGACAAAAAAAAAGTGTGATGAAAGGGAGAGATAGATCGGGAGAGAAAGGAACGGTGAGAGAGAGAGAGAGAGAGAGAGAGAGAGAGAGGGAGAGAGGGGGGGGGGGGGTAATGCAGCATGTTGCATGTCTGGTATATACTTTGAAAATAGTATGCTTACATAAATGAGATCTTACGGCCTTGTATCTCACGCTACTACCATGCACCTGCCGCCCCCACTAAAGGAAGCGCCTTTTGCTTCCGTTGAAATAATGTCAATGAAATTCGCGAAAACACCTCTGATTCCGAAGAAAGTGGTTGTTTAGGCAGTTCTTCATAGGAAAGTGTTAATGTGTTTGTCCTCAAATCGTCATGACACAAAAATGACACATAAATGGTAGTTATGTAAGATTTTTAAAATGGTATTTATAGCTCAAAATGAGAAATTCAAAGAATAAATAAATACATAAACAGGCAAAATCACTCTTAAAAAGTTGTAAAGAAAATAATTCCTACTCT
>JAVYIG010002242.1:0-80000 GCA_035222895.1 Strongylocentrotus droebachiensis | reverse complement strand
TACACATTTTCACAAAATCTAAGTAAACCAGGAAAAATGGGAGGTAAACACATATCATAACAAATTGCGATGTGACATCAATACATCTTCGAAATCCTAGACAAATCCGAGCACTATTATCCTAGAGACTCGTAACACTAATGGGAGATCGTAACCTAAAATTGAGGAATCCCCCGGTATGTGTGAAAAAAGCCTTAGGATTCTTAGGATGTTAACCTGAAATGGAGTACTGCATTTGTGTGAGGAAACAATAACAAATACAACATCTGTAGTTCGCAAAATACTGTAGGAGATGGCAAGTGGATATTATATTTGCGTAAGTGTCTACGAATGGAGCCAACGGTTTATAAATTGGATAGGAGCATACGTGTTGTTATAGTTGGAGTTTGTTAGGAGACATCGACCGCCCTAACCCCACACACCCACACACACCCACACCTATATATACAGGCCATATATCACGCTCAGTCGGAAACAAAAGTGGGTTGCTTCCTATACCTGTATATGATATGCTCTTTATAGATCGGGAAATGTCGAGGATATTTCAAATATTTCGGCATCCACTTCCAGAACATTTCGCCTTTTGATACGAATTTTCCTGAACTTCTATCTACATTAGGTCTTAGAGACCCTCTCCTATACATGCCCCCTCCCCCTCTCTCTCTCCCCCCTTCTCTCTCCCCTCTCCCCCTCTCTCTATGTCTGTTTCTATAACACACACACGCACACACCATACGCACACGTGTTCATGAAGGCTTATCAGGAACTCACTCACTTTATATATGTACTTTTCGATCTCAGTTAATGTTTAAACAAAAATCAATTCAGTTTTTTATAACAGCGAATAGTTGTTTTAATTAATTAATCATGCTATCAATAAACTATGTCAAACCAAACAAAAAAAAATGATATTTCTTAATCGAGAGTTAAACTAAGCATTTCATAATTCTAATTTTGAAAATCGGTAAAAGATTGCACAATTATTGTACCAAAAAAAAAAAGACCTTGTTAAAGGCGACCATTGTCTGAATTGTATGTGTCAGACAGTCGTATCGGTTTTTTACTGTCAGCCTAAAAAGATTTTTTTTTTCTTCCCGCTACTGGGCAAGCACTGTCGATGTAGGGCGCATAAAAACAACTTGAAATAATACATTATAGGCAAACACAAGTTGTTTGAAGTAAATTCAATTAATCATAATTATAAAGGCAATTTGTTTAAAATAATGATATATTTTCTTGAACCCAGTACCACAACACGGGGTATATTGGCTTTCACGTCATTGTTTATTCAATTTTCTTTAATGGAGACATGAATGCTACATTTCTCTCCTTGATACCTCATCCACCTGTCCATTCATCAAAAGCAACATGATTATGATAATTGATCTAATCTAATTTATATTCAACAAATAATACAACTCATTGTCTAGAACGAGAATAGATTTTTTTTTCTGAAAAAGAAAAACGTTTCTTATTTTTCTTTGCTACTACAAACAGATTCGTCTTCTACCATTGTCTGCAACGGAAATTGGGAAAATTATCTTAAGTCGAACAATCTTCATCCGATGTGGAGACAGAGAGGGAGCAATGGGCATATCTTAACCACGGGGTTGCCCACATCGGCGTCCTCATACCATTGCGTTTCCTTCCGAACTGTAGTCATCTACCTGCTGTATACCGCGTAATGCTTCAAGCACTTTCAAAGCAAACCCACCTGTCGACTTGGCTGAAAATGTAATAGAGAAGAAGAAAAAACAAATTCTGACTTGCAATATTGTACTTACATGTAGGTTCTAAATAAAGAAATACTGTGAGACTCCATTTCCGCTTTAGTTTAAATTACTTTAAAGTGGTCCACATGCACGATGTTTTTTTCAAACAGTTTAAAGAAAAATTACACGTAGATATGAATACGTGGATGTCGTATCTATTACTAATATCTCGTAATAGCATCCGAAATGTATGAATCGAGAATAAGAAAAATTGAACAAAATTAGGAAGTTTTTTATTACATTATCTGCCTCCGGGCGACGTATTATATTTCAATATTATTTATTGTTGCTGAAAACTTTAACGGGCAATATAAATCTTTCGAGAAAAAAAACGACTCAAAGAAAATATTGAGAAAGAAAGAAAGAAAGAGAAAGAGAAAGAGGGGAAGATACACAGAGAGGGTAGAGAGAGGGAGGGAGGGATAGAGAGAGACAGAGAGAGAGAGAGAGACAGAGACAGAGACATAGACAGAGGGAGAGAGGGGGAGATGTAGGGAAAATTCTAAAGACAACCTTAATCTGTATACATATTTAAATATGGTCAAGGCATTATTTCATAAGACCCTACAGATAAAACTTTAAAAAAGAAAATACAGTATGAGATAGACGGAGAGGGAGAGAGGGAGAAAACGCATGAGAGAACGCGTGAGGAGAGAGATAATATATCAAAAGAGATACAAAATATTGGAAATAAATCATGCGCTCGTTACTATCCGCCATTATAATTCTTATCTAAGGTATACTCTCATAGATTCCATAATACTCGGAATTTTTTTTGGGATAAAATGCACTTTTCATTGATATTTTTGACATGATAAACGTCTGATTGTCTTCTTTTACATGTACGTGTCATTGCGTAAGCGGATAGCGTCACCCCTTTCGTCATTCCATCATTCTCCTTGACGACAACTTTATCGAGAAGCAATTAACTACCATCACTCCTTTAATTCGTTGTCGCCGTAATTGGCATTAAGTTCATGTACAAATACAAATGTAAATAGTCTACTCGATCTTCTTGTCCAACTTCAGTCCCATGCGTACGCTCTTGTGTATTCTTTGTTCCTTGTCTAATGTATCACAACTGTCAATGCAACGCAATGGATCGCCCTTTTAGAAGGTATGGGGAACAAGAGGAAATTAAAAAAGGATTCGTCCAGGTTTTAATTTGTAGATTATTAACGAACATTCAAAGTTAAGAGAATGTCAAGTCGGTTTAGTTAGATGGCAGTCTACCATGCACTAGGTTTAGATCTGTACATAATAGTCTAGATCAGGCTTGTTATATTCGTTATTAAGTTGTAATGTTATGCCCCGATAACTCTGCGCTTTATTATCGATGTAGCACCATTTACAGTCTTGTTACATTATGTCAGAATGGTAAGTGTGCAAGGGGTAAGCGGACACTTTTTTTTTTTTTTTTTGGTCTCAAAATTTCAAAATTTGACATTTTTTTTTCGTTGGGGGGGGGGGGGGGGGTAAGGTTCACTTTATTTAGGTTAGCCGTGGGTATAATTTTTTTTTTTTTTTTTTTTTTTTTTTTTTTTTATAATAATAAAAAAAATAAATAAAAAAAAGCCAAAGGGGGGGGGGGGGGGGGTTTTTCGGTTTTTTTTAGGGGGGGTTTACATATATTAAAATACCAAAGGGGGGGGGGGGTTTGAACCCCCAAACCCCCCCCCCCCCCCCCCTGCGTACGCCCTGACCCTGAGTCATACATGAGATTTCAGTCATTTTGTGTGTTGGCACAAATGGGAAAATAGTCACTACACAAGAATCATCAGAATCAAAAAACGTTTCATATTCCCTATTTACGATGCCCAGCCAAGACGAATGCATGAATAAACAAAGAAATGTATATTTATGATTATACTCTTATGTTCTTATCTATTGATAAAATAATAAAAATATATATATATTTTGTGTAAATTCTTCGTTACTTTAGTACAACTAACCTATTAGAACGATAAGAGCTGAAGAAGTGACAAAGGAGATATAATCTACGAAAAATTACACGTCATTTCATTTTCTTTACTAACACAATAAAGGCGACGTTGTCCTTTTTGCGCATGACTTGAAAGTACAATGTCACGTGACTATGACGTATACTTAGCTGCCCACTGCTTATAAACGCAGAAAGAGTTGGCACCGTCACTCGCTGAAAGAAGTTAGGTGATGGAGCGCGATTTATGAGATATCGCATTTCACATCAGAGGAGTGCATTATGTCTCAGTCACTCCTAATCATTGGTTTTATTGGAAGCTGAGACTTTGGAATCTTTCAGACACAGTGAATACTCCAAAAAAGCAGCATGACTAGGACAGCATATCTCTTTCCTGTGACTACAGAGTCAGCAATCATACATCGATTAAATATTTCTCTCGTTGAAGGTCTTTCAAATTATACCACTGCTGCGAACTTCTCAGATTATGACTTTTCATATTTCACGGAATCGCCTGATTCCAATTCCAGCATCTCGAAAACACCCACTTTCGAGCTGGCCTACCTGATACGAATCATAACGCTCTCCACCATCCTGGTTCTCTCTGTGCCTCTCAATTTCATCGTTCTCCTCACCGTCTGGCGACAACGAGGTCGAAAATCCCGCGTCAACCTCCTCGTTCTCCACTCACCATCGCCGATCTCCTCATCACCTTCATCAACATCTCACCGATGTGGTGTGGTTCTGTACGGTGGCCTGGTTGGGCGGGGAATACCATGTGCAAACTCATCATGTTCATGGAGACGTTCGCGATGTACGCGTCGTCGTTTGTCCTGATCGTCATCAGCATCGATCGTTATGCCGCCATCGTTCACCCACTCAGCGTCAGGGCCGCAGACAGGCGATGTAAGATCATGTTGAGGGTGGCTTGGGGATCAGCAGCTGTTTGTAGCATACCTCAGGTAAAACACTCGATTCATTAATCTCCTGTAATTAGAAAGAAGTCAACCGAGCACGGAATATCATGGAATGACATTGATTAGTGTTGAAATGGAAATTAGTAACATTAGCTGGAACGAAAGAAAATAGATTACATTCCACGTATTAAAACAAAAAGACATATGCCGAATATCGTAAACAAACTTTCTCGGCAGTTTAAGGGAGCGGGATATTTCGCAAAACGCAATGAATCTAGCTTTTTATTGATCTTTGAAAACCTGTCAATATTATGTTAGGCCTCTCTCCAGTCCCAAGTAAAAGTGTATTTAACATTTTAGTTATTGGCGATTCCAAGTAATGGCGTTTGTGAACAAATTAACTCTGCACAAATCACGGAATACAACTTGTTCACCTGTCTTATTTTGAAAAGGAAATAGAGCTCGCTAGTTATTTGTAAATGGATTGGCTTTATGAATGAAATTGCGATTAGTTAATAGCGTTTAGTGAAGTTTATTTCAATGGCGTGAAAAGTAAACTGGCGGAAATGCGACACAAGAGTATGATACTCTATACAAGTGATTTATCCCATGGGCCTTCGATGACGAGGGTTCGGGGTTCGACACCTGATATGGAGCTTATCCCTTAAGACGCTTTTGTTTGTTTTACGTCTAGATGTTCTAATTAATCCACCGTATCCACGTGAATGCCCGACCAGGTTGAATGGCAGAGAAACGTGAGCTATGGGGAATGGATAGTGTGCGCTTAACGAATCATGCTCCTTGGAAATGATACAATAAAACTACATCTTACAATTACAGAAAAATAGACGTACCCCAGATAGTTTATAAGGGTCGGCTACCATAATTAGATTGCAGGAAGGCGTCCCTTCTGATGTAGAAATAATCGTAAGTTAAAGCAGAAATCAGAGAAAATGGGTAAGCGAAGTTTTAAGATAGATACTGATGAAAAGGAACGATTCCTAAATTATTGTCAAGTTGTGAAGATTCCTACACGTATGAGCAACTATGTGATATCATTTGCGAGCACCAGAATTGTGTGTGGGTGTGTTTGTGCGAGTACGTTTTCCTGAATGTATTTATTATGTAAACATTTCTATATTTCACTTTGCAAACACGTGGTCAACTTTAAATTTACCCTTATTTTTCTTAATGAGAAGTAAATTTCCTTTTTTATCTCTTATACATGTAGTTAGCAATTATCATGCATGAACAAAGAAGTTTAAACAAAATTAGGAAAGCGAAATGAGACCATATTTCTGCATTAAAAGCATACTTTTTATTGTTATTATAAGTATTTGTCCCTTAATACAACCCTTGATAAAAAGGTTGATGATTTTGGAAATCTCATAAGAGAAATCAAGAATTTATCTGACATTTTTAGCCATATTACGTTTACTATTTACACAACAAAATTGGTCGAAAGTTAGGGTCCAGGTAGGCATACATGTAGGTTATTTTTTTATTTTCGTTTGTAAGGTAAGTTGAGAATAAATTTGTAATCACCTTGGGACTTGGGCATCCGGGCTTTTGATAGTAAACTCGAAATATTGAAAATACAGACGTCTTTACAGCATTCAATTTTATTAACGTGTATCCTTGATCCAAATTTTGTTTTTGTTTCTTTTAAATAACATTCTTTGGGGAATTTAATTGTCATTCGTATAGGCATAGTTGGTACAATTCCTCCTAATCCTCAGTGGAGGTATTCTTCTGTGAATGCCCTCTCCCCACACAGCCCACACAAAATGCACTTCAGAATATTACGACCCGATCTATTTGTCGTTTGTAATATAGAGCAATACATCTACACAAAGGCATCTTTTTACCTGGTATTTTTAGAATCAAAGAACCCGAATAAGCCTTGACATTTTCTTGAGAAAAAACAACACGATTTTTTTTTTGTTTTTTTTTTTTGGGGGGGGGGGGGTTGGGGGGGGGGGTCTTTGTTTGCTTGTTGTGTTCGTTGTGAGTGTATTGTTGTTGTTTGTTGTTGTTGTTTTTGTGTATAAAATGAACATGCAACTCCTTGAACGCACAGGTCCCCTTGAGCCTGTGGGCGATTATATTTCACAATGTAGATCTAGCTTGGAATAATAGAAAAGAACGTATTTAGTTATATTTTGGTCTGGATTCACAAGCTTAAAAAGTAATATTTTGATCCTGATTTAAACAAAAACATGCTATTAAAATCTCATCTATTGCTGTACGTGTGAATATCCGGCAACATAATCGCAAAAACATGAAAAAACAAAGCTGATATTTGGGAGCGCCAAAACAAAATAAACAAAATTCAAGTTGGTTCTGTTGAACGTCCTGCATTCTAGAAATGTTCGCGTGCACTGCCGCCAAAATAGTTTGAGAAATAAGCCCATAGGCTCACCACCGGTTTAATTTCCGTTTGCATGTAGTTCGATCATTGAGAGGAAATCCCTCGAGACATGCTTATTAAGTTGAATACAGTCTAAATGTTTTTCTTCCCAGTGCTTCCTGACAATAAATAATACAAAAAGGTGAATTTACGATGAATTACATGCATATTATGAAATAAAACACATTCCAAATTCGAGTTGAAATAATGTCCCTACCTAAAAGAACACAATTTCTCATCTTTGGCAAAGTAGTATATGAGATATTGATGGTCGGGACTATTAGGATTATTAGCTCGATTTACATGTCTTTATGGTTGTGTTTAGTGCCCAGTTACAATGTTCTTACTACCGGAAATTGATGGCACATTGGAGACCATGAATGCTAACTTGAATTACATCTATTATGCCATTATGTGTCTAATAAGATACGTTAAGCACGAGTTCATTAACGTCACGAATGAGAGAGAGGGGGAGAGAGAGAGAGGGATAGAGAGAGAGAGAGAGAGAGAGAGAGAAAGAGAGATAGAGAGAAAGAGAAAGAGAGAGAGAGAGAGAACAAAAAAGGGGGTGAAGCAAAGAAGGATAGTAAGAAGGGAAGATACAAATAGTTATCAAGAGAGACAGATAGATAGATAGATAGCTGGATAGATAAAAAGAGAAAAGGAGAAAATGCGGTGATATTTGGAATGTATTGTGAGCGCATCACTAAATATTAAGGACGAATCAATGCAACCACCCCAATGCTTCCCTCTTCTTCGTTGGTGGGGATTAAGCAGTTGAGATTTTCTCCTGAAGTGGGCCCACTTTCGCCGTATCCAACAAGGACGCAATAAATATTCAACAAAAAGAATTCCAGACGGTCTTCGTTACTTGCAAATACATTTGAAACGGAAAAAGTAAGATAAAACTTCATCATACCCTATTGAGATGTAAGATGAACTTTGTTTTTAGCATGGATAGAGTTAACACAGTCAGACACAGATTTAGCACTTCTGAAGTGTCTCTGCTTATTTAAGTGAAATTTAGTAAGGAGTGTTTGATATATACCAAAACACTAATGCAATGATCTTATAAATGCAAAAATCGAGCACGGGGAGATGGGAGAGAAAAATACATATACAGGGTAAAACGAAATATTGGAAAAGAGTAGGAGAAAGAGAGAGAGAGAGAGGAGAGAGAAAGACATAAATAGAGGGAGAGGCAGAAGGGTGGTGGAGAGAGGCGAAAGTGAGACATTTGAGAGGGGGGAAAAGGATAAAGGGGAAAACGAAAAAGAGAGGGGAAGCTACAGAAAAAAAGAAGAACAGATAGGAGACAAGAATGGCTGGGGGAGAGAGAGAAAGAGAGAGAGAAAAGAGAGAGAGAGAGAGAGAGAGAGAGAGAGAATGGGGCGGGGGAAATTTGGAAGATGTTTGGCGCATTTCTGAGTACCTTTTCAATCACAATGATTTACCAGATAAGAAAAAAAAACAGTTAATGCTTCGGACAAAATCTTTCCATCTTGAAGACACCATCGTTAAAGAAATGTTTCCACTACAAAATAAAGACTACAACATGTACACAAAGTTTTACTGTCAATAAATGTTTTAAAAGATAAAATGCATTCTTGCTTATCTCTTGCCCGAAAGTTAAGTCTGGTACATGGACCTATATGAATTAAGTTAATTAATAGTAAAATCAAAGTTTACAAACAATCAGTGGAAGATTTGGGAGCAAACATGACTTGTGCCACCGCCCCTCTTGAAAGCTAGTTTAAAAACCTAAGTACAAAACAAACAAAAAACACAAAGTAATAATAATATTCCCCCTTGGTTTTGGAATTATATTGGAATTGTGCCTACCCCCCCCCCCCCCCCCTTTAAAAAAAAAAAAAGCTGAATCCCCATGCAATGGACGTTCATTGATCCGCTGGATTTGACGGAACATCTAGAGATTGTTATCAAGAGGAATAAGAGACCTTTTCGATAGTTTTTTTTTAGCGAACTCAAATCACATAACCTCCAATTAACAGACTCGTACGAATGAAACCATATCGTTTTTCACTATTGGCTTTAGTTTTGATTTACAAAGAGTCAGTATCACATTAGTATAAAGTTGCTCTTTATCAACCTTGAACCCGAATCGATTTGGCATCACATGGGAACAGGGGCGTAGACAACGGGGGGGGGGGGGGGGTGAGGGGGATGCATCCCCCCACCTCACAAGGTGGGGGGGGGGGGGGGTGGCATGTACAATCATCCCCCCCCAGGTTTTGGGGAATGATATTTGCTTACTTAATAAGTCATAATGATGATAATAATAGTAATAATAATAATGATAATTATTATAATATTAATAATAATAATAATTATGATGATGATAATAATAATCCTCATCCTCATTATTGTAATTGTGTTTATTGTTATTAGCCGCATTCACACGGTGAAAGCCAATTCAGACGGTAAAAAAAAGAAAATCTTACAAGTATTTTGTGGTTATCTTGTGGTTTGGAAACCACAAGATAACCACAAGATTAAACAGGCGCGGATCTACGGGGGGGGGGTTAAGGGGGTTTAAACCCCCCCCCCTTGGGCGCCCCCCCCCCCCCCAAAAAAAAAGAAGAAAAAAAAGAAGAAAACAAAAAGAAAAAAAGAAAGAAAAAAGAACGCACGCTGGAGAGAAACCCTTTCAAGTGCAAATATTGTGAGAAGATATTCAACTCATCTGGTAACTTAACCAAACACATGATAACTCTGGATATAACTGTGTATTTAACTGTTACTTGATTTAAAAAGACGTTATCATGCACTGCTTTTTATGGTCTCCATTGTGTTAATAGATGCCAGGAAAACATCACTTACGGGGTTCAAATAAACACCCCCCAAAAAATCGGCTCGAATGCTCCGCATCGTCATTATTTTGGTCAACCCCCCCCCCCCCTTAGCAAAAAGCTAGATCCGCCCCTGAGTCATCCCCCCCCCAGGTGTACGAACCTGTCTACGCCACTGCATGGGAAACATAACTACCGT
The DNA here is from genome assembly GCA_035222895.1 of Strongylocentrotus droebachiensis. Lineage (NCBI taxonomy): Eukaryota > Metazoa > Echinodermata > Echinoidea > Camarodonta > Strongylocentrotidae > Strongylocentrotus > Strongylocentrotus droebachiensis. The sequence continues at coordinate 69,953 of JAVYIG010002242.1, read as the reverse complement.
GCATTTCAAGTAAAAAGAAGGTTGAGTACTGGAAAAAGGCGACCAATATTCAGTGAGCTTTCTCATTTTGTTTTTCTTTCACATATTATATTAATGTCACATGAAAACGAGTCACTTTTGAATAATAATTGCAATATGATGTAAAAGATTTTCAATCGGATGTCGCATGTTTGTGACGTTCTATGTACAACGATCTGTGTTAAATATTTTCTTTTATTTATCGTCAGAGGTTTGAATATTCTGAAGCGGCACGACACATAATTTGTCATGAGTAATATGAGTTTCTTTCACAACATGCACCATGGCATAAAAGTACTCAACATTGACGTTCAGGCAGGAAAAGGTTCTGGTAAGGAGGGAAGTGTACTTTCACTGGATCCCACTAAATCTATGCCGAATATTAAGACTTCATTATTAACTTTATATCCTAGACGATTTAAACAAAAAAATGCCATAGATATTGGAAGAGCGAAAGAGAAAATCAAATGTGGCCTTGCTATCCAACAAAACATGTTCTCCCATGTGAGCATGAGCGTATTTCATTTCAACAAATGTTCGCTTTAATAACATTTGATTTCAAAATTCATTCTAATGGCGGCGAGGCATGAAATTGAGAAGCAACAAACACAAGCGCAAAAGAACAGACGAACAAACAGATGGCGCGAACAATAACACGCAAACTCAAACAAATATTATAATATAATCACGGAGACCCCCTCCTTTCGAACCCCCCCCCCCCCAATAATAAACAAACAACATATTTTAAGTCAAATCAATACTAATAAACAAAGAAAAATATTCTCAACAGTGTTTTGATATAAAAGGGTTCGTTGAGTTCTTGTTTAAGACCGCAAATGCCTGCGAATTCGCAAGGTTTTTGCTTTTTATTATTTATATCATTTTAATGCCTTTTAGGACTTAAAATTGCTATGAAGGTAATTATAGACTCTAAAAATGTGTGATATTTAGATTATATACGATCATACCAATGCAGCTCCACTTTAAAAAAAGTACGGTGACCGTTAATTAATTAATTAATCAATACACACGGGCTGGCTGGTTGTGCGCATTATAATGAACATAAAAAAGCAAACAAAAAGCCAACAATGACACTCCAGGCGCAATTGTAAGAGAAAGGTATAAATGTGGGCATACAATCATGTACGTCTATAAAGTAATGCAAGAAAAAGAAAACAAATCAACATAATTTCAGCATATATGTTTTAACACATCCTGACGTCCAGGGATTACTTAATTGTTGCCTTTAACCCATGCTACCCCTCTTGCATCTGGCTCTGGAATTGATGCGCTTGGTTGTACCCATGGCCACGGCAGGCAGAGGGAATACGGGGCAGTCAGAGAGGAAGACATGGGCAGGTGAGATGTCAAGGGGTGTTCAGAGAACCGATTCAAGGCGATGCTGCACTGGGAATATGAAAGACTGTAACCTGGTTTCGCTTGAACCTCTTAACACGCTTAAGATTACGATTATACCCGAACACTCCCAGAAGTGACAGACTCACTATTTTCGCCAACGTCAAGTAACGTTGGGAAGATTGCATGACAGAGGATTGTGTATTTAGTCACAGGAGGAAATACATATGGCGAAAATTATCCAACGACGATGAAAAACGCCATTAAAACCAAAAACAACAACAACAACAACATATACAATTATTGTTAATGAGGTATCTAGTTGTGTTCCGAGAAAGAATTACACCAATGCTTGGACTGATCACGTCCAGTATTAACGATTGTTCTTGTTCTTAAGAATTAGACCATAGGACTTAAGGACCTGACGAGTTGAGTATACCACCACCCCTCCTACACACACACACACACACACACACACACACACACCCTCTAATAAACTCCCTCAAACAACCAAACGATACAGCAGCAACGCACAACGATCTAACAAACAAAATACAAGAGGACGGGTAGAATGTTTATCATATTTTGCCTTACATCATATTGAATATCATAATAATGTGAATGCATACTGGTTCAAGGAAATATTTGCTTAGCAACGCGCAAAACATACTCTCTTGTCGTCACCTCGACCTATTGTGAATGAAACGAGATGTGATTTTATAAGACAGACACAAGATGACTAAAAAGAAAAATCCAATAATATGAATGTTATTTATAGCATCGCCTCCGCACGCAATGCATCCAGGTGAATTGAATAAATAACGGAAGTAATGAGGCTAAATGGATATTACCCAAGGAACCGAGGATTATTTTCGATTGAAAATAGAGCAATTTTAAGGGGTATGTTTGTTGCGAAGGATTACGTATCGACTACCCAAGCAATATCAGCCTGTCGAAGCAGAAAGGGTGAAGATTAGGCCCACTAGTGTCCGAGTTGGATTGCTCTTTTGAAGTCAGTGTTTATCGTGGGTAGCAGGCACACTATGTTAACGTTCATGTCACTAAGTACATTCGTTTCTTTTGTATCCCATAGCAAATAGCCTATATGTTTTTTTATGCTCTATATCCTAATTTCTATATTTCTTAATTCATCATTGTTCTGATATATTTGATTCGAGTAATAAAAGTGATATTGCAAGGGACTCTGTCATGTAATTCATAATTTACATTTTTTAAATCTTGAGACCTAGAGTGTATCTTCAAATGCTTTGAAATTGCGGGGCCTTGTTTATCATTCGAAACTTTTTTTCTTCAAGATGGCCCACTTTTCCGACGATACTACTCACGACAGTATTACTCCCGTTTTTTTTCTTTTAAAGACACGCAGACAAATAAACAAACAAATATAAGAAAAACGAAAAAAACTAACAAAACAAACAAATATAAGAAAAACGAAAAAAACGAACAAAACAAACAAATTTGAATTAACATTATAAAGAATTATACATCAAACTTCTGAAAAGCACTGTCTTCATATTCTATTCCTACGAACTGTTATTTTCACAAACCGTCATCCACGGTAGATGTGAAGTCATTTTGATTTCTTCTAACCAAATAAACACAGGAAAGCTGGTCTCGTAGTTAGAATCGATTTGAAGCGAGGACGAGAGTACAGTAAATAATCAAGAGCAGGATACGATGAAATGTCAGTAACCTTTGGAAACCTTACACAATGACGAAGATGAAGTAAGACATAAACCGGCTATTACCCCCACCCCATCCCACCCCATCATCTAGCATATATCGGGATACACTGGATAATTTGTATTTCCCGGGAGCATCATTAATGGACCTAAAATATGGAATCCATTCTGTGACGAAATGGATATTTATTGGCGGCAGTCTGAGCCATTTTAAATCTCTCATGAGACAGCCCTCTGGATGTGCTAGCAGACGGTCATTGTCCAGTTCAATAAGACATTTTGACAGTTAGTACCTTGAATCTATCAACTGCACCTGTGCCGACACGTCGAAAGGAAATCTCTAAACTTGTGAAGAATACTCGGACACTATTTCTGCTTTTCTATATCATGTCTGCGCATAGAGATGAAGTTGACAGTTGTGAATTGAGTGACGTAAATGAGTGAGTGAGTTGGAAAAGAGAGGGAAATTATCAAAGAGAAGAAAAAGAGATAAATTATAGAGAGAAAGAAAGACGTTCGGTTTGGAAAGAAATGATTGATATAAGCAGATATAACAGCTATGTCATATGAAGTTGTCACCTTTTTTGTTGCACCTTTCGCTGTGTCATAAGAAAATGAATAAATATGGTTTTTCAAAGAGCCTTTCATTTTTTCATTAATTGTAATTTAATTGCGATGAGATGGAATCACAGTTCTACTATATTTCATCAACTGGTTCGTAATCATTAGTTTATATACACGGTGACGAGGGCGCACTGACATGATTATGCCTTAATACAAATGACTAAAGAACAAAGAAGAGAGCAGAGAGAGAGAGAGAGAGAGAGTGATAGATAGAGAGAGGAGTGGGGAGAGAGGGAATGAGGAACCTGAGAATAAGACACCCCCCTTCGCTCACCCTTCAAGCTCGACCACTCCTCTTCCTCTCATATTTTTTAGCCTGTTATCAGTATTTGACCATTGATGCCCCCCCCCCCTCCCCTCCCCGCCCCCGCCATAATTGTTTAGATCAATGCAAGCGACGCCGCTGGTCGCTACTATCCTAACACCCACACAATTCAAGATAGTGTAATGCACCAAAAAGGTGATCACAAATATGTGTACTCTCCTTGAATAAGGTATCAAGCTTTGTACTGTCTAGAATTAGGTCATGTGATATCCAAGCAATTTAGCCCACGCTGGCTACAAACAGTGTCTAGCTTATCCCGTACTCAAATTCCAGAGGGACACATCTTGTGTAAGCATATCAGTGGATAAGCGACACTTTGAATGACGTTTTGTGATCACGGCTTCAATATCTGCGATCTCGAAAAGTATTGTATTTCCCTCACTCGACATTTAAACTGAACATGAACCAAGGAGTTAGGAGGAGCTACTTGCATGAACGAGAACACTCTATAAAATGACGTTACATTGCTTGAAAAGGTCACCTCCAAACGAAGAGGTTCAGGAAAGTCGTTGACTTCGAGGGCAAGTAAGTGGGATATAGCATGCGACAAACTGACACCAGATTGATTGATCGAAATGGTCAATTTCGATGCCCCTACATACATTTCCATGGGCATTCTAGACCTACGAACAGATGTAATAGTACAAAACAACTAGTACTTTAATACTAATGTCTACAAACCACATACAATTCAGAACGGAGTTCGGGTATATAATGGGAATGAAGAAGATCGTGTTTCTGATTGGAATATCGAAGCTGGCTTGAATCGTTGACCCCTTGATCTAGGTAGGACGCTCCAAAAACGTCTTCACCTTCTTTTGAGTACACAGATGGAATAGTATTGCATTTAATCCGTAACTTATGCAGCACTGAAGCTGAATTACAGTGACAATTTTGCTACATTCCAGCATTGGAAACTAAATGTAGATGGTATCTAAATAATGATTTGGAGTTAGCATAAAGGTGTCGTGTTTCAAGGGATTTAAGTCTAAAAAATTGGTTTTGTGTAAACAGATGTGATGATACAAACTCAGCATATGAAGCATTTTTACATACACTGTCTGGGATATGTAAAAAGCATGCAAATGTTAATGCATCATTTCAACGGAAAAACAGAGATATTCCGAGAAAGCCATGGATAACTCAAGGGATTTTATGTTCTATTAATAAGAAGCAGAGATTATTCCGGAAGTATATAAAAAACCCATCGTGTAAAAACTGTTCATTATACAAAATTTATACAAACAAATTGAACTACATTATTAGATTATCAAAACGAAGGCACTATGCACACCTTTTTGAAAAAAATAAATTGAATCTTAACAAATCTTGGCAAACGATTAATGATATTTTAGGAAGAAATAGAAAGGTTAAACTACCGCAATTTATCTTGAAAAATGGCAAACAAATATCTGATGAAAAGGAAATGGCTGATTCTTTCAATTCATATTTTACTAATGTCGGTGCATCAGTTGCCAACGATGTTCAGTCAACATCTCACCACTTTTCGGAATACTTGAATCCAAAGACTTCGGAATCTCTGTTTTTTAATCCTACAAGTGAATGTGAAATTATACAGATTGTGAAGGATTTGAAATCTAGTTCCTCGTGTGGGTATGATGGTATAAGTACCAATGTTGTGAAAAAAATTATACATTATATTTCTTATCCTCTAAAACACATTTTCAATTTGTCTTTGTCCACAGGCGTCGTCCCAGACAACCTAAAGAGAGCAAAAATAATTCCTGTTTATAAAAAGAATGATCCAAATTTAACCAAAAACTATCGCCCTATATCTCTACTTCCAACTCTTTCAAAAATCCTCGAACGCATTATATTTAAAAGACTCTATAGCCATCTGTCTAGAAATAGCATTCTAACAAAATACCAGTTTGGATTCAGACCCAACCACTCCACGGAAATGGCACTTTTACACGCCTTAGAGCATATAACCTCATGTTTAGATAAAAAAAGAATATACTTTAGGGATATATATTGATTTAAGTAAAGCATTTGATACTTTAAATCATAACATAATGTTACAAAAATTGAAAAATTATGGCGTACGTGGTATACCACATGACTGGTATATTGATTATCTCAGCAATAGAAAACAATTTGTTAGCTTTAAAGGTTTAAGTTCTGAGACAATGCCTGTGGTATGTGGAATTCCACAAGGGAGTATAATTGGTCCTTTGTTATTTCTGATATATATGAATGATATAATTAATACATCTGAATTATTACATTTTGTTTTATATGCAGACGATACCAACATATTTATTTCACATGCTGATAAAAATACTCTTCAAAATTATGCAAATGTCGAATTAAACAAGATCTCTTGCTGGTTCAAAGCTAACAAATTATTTCTCAATACTGACAAAACTAAATATATGTTTTTTTGTTCAAATAAGCGCCAACAACTTCAATTAGATTTTTCGATAAAACTAGATAACCTTGAAATACAGAGAGCAAGCAGTATCAATTTCCTAGGAGTACAGATAGATGATAAGCTAACTTGGGTTAATCACATCAACTCCATTCGTGGAAAGATTAGCATGTCTATAGGTATGTTGAGTATTAAAGCTAAGTTATTTTCTACCGCTCAAAACCCTTTTCACTTTATACAATGCCATTGTCCTGCCTTATTTCGATTATTGTAGTCTTGTATGGGGAGGGGCCAGCTCGTGTCATTTAAACAGGCTACATACTTTACAAAAGAAAGCCATTCGTCTATTCTCAAACTCCCATTATCTTTACCCATTACCCCGCCGTTGTTTAAGAACTGAATATACTAAATTTCTCTGATAATATAACAATTAAAACAGGAGTCTTTATGTACCGTTATTCGAATTTATTGTTACCACCCGTGTTCGATAATTACTTTATTACAGTTGACAAGAAACATAATGTAAACACAAGACAAAAAAATAAAATTTTCTTGCCATATGCACGTTTAAAGCTACGAAAGGTAAATTCTATTCAACAAAAAGGGGGGAAATTATGGAATAATATTGACGACTCAATCAAACATGTAACCACTCTTAGTTCTTTCAAGTCGAAATTTAAGTTGCGTCTTCTTACCACATATATATGACTTCCTATGATACATACAATTACTATATCAATTATATCGTTCTGTGTTATTATTGTGTTTTAGTTTGCAATGTCCTGTACACGTCTTGCATTTTGTTGTATTATGAATTTTAATGTTTTGTATTTTCCACATTTGTCATTTATGTTATGGGTCCACCCACTTTTCTCAAGCCATCGGCTTTATCGGGTGTAAAACGATCCAGCACAATTCTCAATGTATATATATTGTATGTGATTTTTTATGAAATAATAAATTGAAATTGAATTGAAATTGAATTGAATTGTGTTCGAGTGGTTTAAGCACTTGAATGGAAATGCAAATTTCGTGAGTTGGAGCCCTGACAAGACACTCGTGTCCTTGCGCAAGACATTTGTTTACATTATTATGTCGCTCTCTGTTAAATGGATGTATATGCTACCATTTAATCAAGGCATCACCAATGACGCAACAAAGGGAAATGTAGACCACAGATCAACTTCCTTCGTTTGACCTGATTTTTAATAAATACATTTGATAAATATTAAAATGTAGAGGAATATGAGCCATATTGCATAAGGGATGGTATCATGAAAAAACACTACAACTATTGTTTGATAGCGAATGAGTACATTTATCCATGTAACTGCTCTTTTGGTGCGGTATGTTAAATATTTATCTTCATTTCGTAAGACCTCCTGCTACTAGTTTTAAAGGAAAGAAGGTCCTTTAAACCTTAATCTTCCTAGTACCTGAACATTCCATTTGACTGGACGTAAGCACTTGAGGGGGCGGGGACCCGCTTTCTTTCACCCCTTCAGCATGTTTCGTGGTCAAGATTGTCAAAATGACATGTACCTTGAAGGACTGAATCGACCGTCAACACTCGATATCTGAATTCTTAAGTGAATGAGAAAAAACAACTGTATTGATTAAGATGTGACTGAATGCTCTCTGTATATATTGCGCCCTCTTTTCCTACCTATGTCGGGTTGAAAAAGGGACATTGGGGAGAAGAAGAAAAAACAGTTTGTTGCTTTTGTGATATTTTATTACAATTCAATTAGGCAAGGAGTTTAGGATTGGTTGATTCGTTGAACACATTGACGCGGGTATTATGATCAGCAAAAAGTAAAAGAGTTTCAGGGACTTTACTAAACAGAATTAAAGTAAGTGCTTATAGCTGAATGTGAGATAATTATGTAAGTAGGAAGTATCGGAATTTGTCGGTAGTTCCTAGGTAGGTAGGAGGACCGAGAGAGTGGGAGTTAGAGAGAAAGAGAAAAAGAGAGGGAGTGAGAGCGGAGAGAGGGGGAGGGGAGAGAGAAGGGAAGAGAAAATAAGGGGAGAGAGAGAGAGAGAGAGAAGAGAGAGAGAGAGAGAGAGAAGAGAGAGAGAGAGAGAGAGAGAGAGAGAGAGAAAGAGAACAAAGAGAGTTAATGTATTAATAGAAGATTGTTCCAAAGTGGCAAAGAGTGAGTAAAACAAAGCAACAAAAAGATGTTTCTGTGAAAACAAAAAACAAATGATATAAATTATCGTTTGATGAGAGTTGGAAGGGTGTCGGGTCTTTGTAATGAATATGACGCCATTCTGTCTCTCAACAGACGTTGCCCGGTACCAACTCTCACAACTTGATTCTGAATCTACCTGTATTTTCTCTTTTTACCCATTATTATTATTATCAATTTCATTATAATCATTATGCACACACATACCCTAATTAATTATGATGTTATATACAATCATTTTGAAATATTGTACCTATGAGCTTACTTTACTTTAATTTGTTTTATAATTTGATGTAGCACATTTTTATTCATGTATCAGACTCATCAGTTTCTTTGACTCCATTGAACATTAGTTCTAACATGTTGTCCATCTGTTTGATTTGTATTTTTATTTGTAATCCAACCTCATGTTTTGGTTGCAATAGAGAAATAATAATGGTAATAATTACTCATGATAATTCAGCAATGTTCAGATTCCACCCCTTGATTGCAAAACTTGATAATGATGATAGCAGGCATGTTGACACCGTGTTGGCACCGGGGTGGTCCTGGGTGGTCCTGGATGGTCCTGGATGGTCCTGGATGGTCCTGGGCGGTCCGTGTTGATCCGTGGCAGTCCAGGAGTGAGTTATTGACCGCCCAGGACCATCCAGGACCATCCAGGACCACCCCGGTGCCAACACGGTGTCAACACGGACCGAATCCCGGATCACCCCGGATGGGGTCCGGGATGTATATGGGACTGTAGCTTTTAAAGCATCACACTTTTTTGAACAAAACATCCCGGACCATCCCGGATCACCCCAGACCATGGTCCGGGATGGTCCGGAGTGGTCCGTGCTCGTCCGTGCTGGTCCGGCTTTATATGGGACTGGGGCTTTACTTCCCACTGCTCCTTCTCAAAGAGAAAGCCAAAAACAAATAAAGAAACGTTAAGTACAACCATATCATGATGTCTGCCACAAATAGCTCTTCTTACTTCTTCAAGTAGGTTAATATCGTTAAACTCATTGCCACTAATTGCTAACAGACCATAATGAGGGCAGAATCCCGGGCAACATCGAACATACTGTCCCTGTAATATCCCTTTCATTAAGATTCATGATCTCAGCAGAACTAATCCCTTCTAAATTATGAGTAGATTATGAGGATCGGTGCTGGATGAGAGAGAACCTCCCTCAATAAATGTGGAGGATAAGAACCAGAGGGAGGGGAACGAACCGATAAAAAAGGAATAATAGGCTAAGTATAATAGGTCCTCCGAGATTCATTAACTGACTACCAACATTCATGCAGCTGTTGGAGGGAAAGCCATGAATCTGAAGGAAGAGAACGAAAGCTCAAAGAAAGGCCATAACGATAAAACAATTTATTCAACTATTTAAGTTATGTCTCATCATTTAAAACCAGTTTACAGTTAATCGAAATATAATCATTTTGAAACTTACTTCAAAATCTAGAGTCTACCTTTAACTCTCTTGATATAAAACACATTGAAGCATTACGAAAACGTTCTCTCCATATCGCTTTCGTTTCCTTTTTTTTCCCCGAAAAAATAATCGACTTGACATTCACAACATTTTTTCATTCTACTTCTTATGAGGCGAATAATGTTCGATCGTGGCGTTAGTGAAGCGATGTGTATGAATCGACGCATGTAAGATGTATCTATTATTGCGGGGTAATCATTGAGCTCATCCAGCCGTATATTAGGGACACGTCCCAACTCTATCATATTGACAGAGCGGGGAGAGAAATGCTTCACTGGTTGGTAATGTTCAGATATGTTAACATACTTCAGACTTTTGAGCGGGAGACGTGAGGGAGGGGGTGGGGAGATTATGGAAGTCAAGATTGAAGAAGACATGTATAAGCAGCAGTACATTAACGACATTGATGAATATGATGAGCTTTGATGATGGCGGAAATGAGATCCCGAGAGGGTGGAAGAGGCGCGGGCTTGTCTCTTATGGAGTTTGGGGTTCGAGGAGGGGAGGGGAGGGCTCTCATGAATTGTACTGAAGTGGCTGTCTCCACTATTTCTTTTTTAGATCTTACTTTTTGGCTGATGGTGCATAGAGACATATCGAATATCATAGAGGCGCCCTACCTTTGAAAAGAAAATAATTGTGGAAATTTATGAAAAAAAATTAAATTCAAAGAATGTAATTGAGAGAATGTAATGGGGAATCCCGTCTGTAGTGTATGTTACTTTAATATTGAGTGTGATAGCACGGCACATACATTCTACTACAACATAATTATACCTGCATTATTATAAGATTTCTCCTGCAAGTTAGTGCACAAACTTATCGTTATATTCCGAATTTACTGACGGGGTTATGCCCATTTTTTTTTAAAGCATTTAACAATTCCAAAATTGAAGAGATGACTTTTCGCTGGGAAGGAGTTATAACCACCCCTCCCCTCTCCCAACAGCAAGATGAAACATGGGAAAGGCTTGACTAAATTTCCACCTGGGCAGTATCAAAGAGTTGATAAGTCACGTACTACTCTCAATTTCGAGGTTTCAAGAAAATTATCGGACTGACTGCTTCTGAAATGCCCTAAATGGGAAACGATGGATGGGCCGTGCATCTCACCATCTGCACCAGTCATTCAGATGAGACCGACACCAAACCGACAATGACACTTTCCAGTGACAAAATGTAAAATAATTATTCCCAATCCAAACTCTCATCTTATTTACCGAAAATGTTTAATAGTGGCTGCTTCGAATATAGGAAACAATATCCCGCTTTCCATCACATAAATAACCTATCTTGCCTCTTTTAAAAGACCTCTTATAACATACTTCTTCCCTCGGTAATGATTGTGAGTTACCTAGTTTGTATGAGTCTGTGTATTTCATATTTCTCTTCACATTCCGTAATTTTATAAGTATGGTATCGTTTTTGTTTTTAGCGCTCGTATAATACTATTATTTTGTTTTCTTTCTGATAACTAACCCAGTTCTAAGGCTAAGCAAGTTTTTCTTTTCTTTTCTTTCATGTCACTAAAAATGACTCTAGAGAATATTTTAACCCATGTGTGAATAGGGATAGGTTTAGTGTTAGGATTAGGAATACCCTTCCATTTTTGCACACCTATCGAAAATTGTATGTAGATTATTTGGTTAGTCTACATGTCCCACACTCGTTCCAATAAAGAAGAACCAGAAAACTCACCTGGTCCGGATGCCACACTAGGCATGTCCAGGCGCGTACGCAGGGGGGGGGGGGGGGGGGGGGGGGGGGGTGGGGGTTGGGGGGTTGAACCCCCCTTTTGGTATTTTTATGTGTGTAAACCCCCCTAAACCCCCCCTTTGTTGTTGTTGTTGTTTTTGTTTTTTGGGCTGACCTAAAAAAGGTGACCTTACCCCCCCCCCCCCCCCCCAACGAAGAAAAATGTCAAATTTTAAATTTCGAGACCAAAAAAAAAAAGTCCTCTTACCCCCCACCCCCCCCCCCCCACCCCGCTTATTTAGCGGCTGGCTGAGTCGTTGCAATTTTTTTTTTGGACTCCAAAACAACAAAAAAATCCTGCGTACGCCCCTGGGCATGTCACTATTAAAAGTCTTCAATGGGTCACAAATTAAAGACACAACATTCATGGCGGCATATGCTGTATTTACTTTCATTATGTGAGTCTGTCCTCTCCAGTGCCACCTGTACATATGGCGATGTTTATGATGATACGGAGACGAAATTGTTAACCCAAAATTTATTCTGCGGAGTACAAAGCCACAATATTAACATGATCAAAGCAAAATAGGAACACAGAATTTTAGACGACTATATGTTTTTCGGATTTTTTTCTTCTTCAGATCTTGACAATCCTATCGTTTAATAATTTGACGGATTGAATTAATTGTCTGCACCAATTTCTGGTTCTTGTAGGCAATTTGTAAAGTGATCCTTTTTTCTGGGGGAAATCATTTGACTGAAGAAAAAAAATCCACTAATGATGTATTTTTTTATCCCTAAGGGGAAGGGAGAGGGGGGGGGGGGTCAAGAAAACGATGCTTTCATCACTTTATTTTAGGAGGGTCTGAAGGAGATACTTTCCCCTCACCCCATCCTACTTCTTAAACATTATTCTTCTACTGGTTCTACTGCAACTTACGAATACTAAATGTATTGGTACTACTGCAGAAATGAATGCAGGAGTTCGTAAGAAGGGGGGAGGGGGTAACAAGGCCGAATATTAAGCATTTAAGGGGGCATGTTTGGTTGTTATTGCTGTTTTATACCTATCTATACCAATAAGGTTTCAAACGGAGGGGACACAGACCGACTGCCCCACCCCCATAAAAAATGTAATTAAAATATTATAATTATAATAATATTAACAATGATAATGATAATTAATGAATGAAAAAACTGTTACTAGCAGCCAACAGTCCTACATGTATGTCTTCCAACCTGCATGTGCTAGTTAATTTTTCCCAGAGAATATGCCCACCCCCCCCCCCCCCTTGGGCGTCAGTTTTGATGAATTGTGTGTGTCAGTTAAGGGAGCTAAGTGTGAGTTCCATCTTAGCACGCTCCATGTACATGATTTCGGAAACGCCTTTCCAATCTGTCTCCAGTCTGAGTTTGCGAAGTACTTACCGACATTGCCCTGTATTAGAACCGTTCAGCATACTCTATTTAATAGTTGTCCCTTGATAATGTTTTCATATATATTTAACCAAGATTTTCTTACTCTCTTCAATTCCAGTATTTAAAAAAAGCCTCTAGAATGGATTATTTAACTCAGGCCTTTGTACTTTGCGTTGATGTTCATACTATGATCATATGTTCCAAATTATTTGCGAGACGGTACTTTTAAATTTAAAGAAAATTTAAGGAAAGGAAAGAAACGCACACCACAGAATTTCATGGATGATTTGCAGAAAGATGTAAACAAATCATAAATATATACCACACGATAAACCACATAATATATCGCGGTATAAGCTTTCATTATAATGTGGTTAAAGCTATGAGCCGATTGCCATATATATTTTAAAATCAATCAATGGTAAAAACCGGTCGATATACTATTGATTGTACAATGTGCAATATCCCCATCTGTTTTACCTCTAATAGATAAGTTGCTGTTGATGTATCTTTATATATTTGTGTGAGGCATTTCGCAATATTGTGCAAAAACTGAATTATTGGACAAGCGTTCCAAATAACTCTTTTCCGCAATTCCTTACTTCTTGCAGATAGTTTTCATAATCAAAATTGTTAATTAACCTCTCATTTAGCCGTAATACTGTTTCATGTGCGTTCTTTTCATCAGCTTAATCCGAGGGGGGGGGGGGGGAGTAAGGAAAACACTTTGAGAAGTAGACTATACCTATAGAGGTAGCATGTATCGCATTTCTAAAAACACCCCATGATGATCTGAGCAAAATAAAAAGAGAAGAAGAAAATATGTATACCGTTTAAAAAAATAATAGTTGCGTCTGTACACGTGATATGATATGGAAAGCTGAGAACACTTACTCCTGTTCCCTTTTTACTTTTTTTTTTAAATATCGTAGCTGAAAAACATTTCCAACTTTTTTCACGTTTTTTGTATTGATTTTGCTCTGAGGTTTATTTTGAATACTCCGGATGGATTACAAATCGCCTTTAGGATATGAAAGTCTGTTTTGTTGTTGTTGCTGTTTTCGAAGAAGAAACTTTATGGTGTTATCTACATGTATACTTCGAAAGCACTAATCAATATTATTGCAAGGGTAACGGATCGATACTTAAAAAGAAAAAACACCCATGTTCAAAATCAAAAGAGACGTTATAGTAACATGGAATATGAGACATCTATAAATTAGGCCAAAGGAGCTTATGGATGGAAAAGATAAAGAGAAAGTAAGCAGTAAAGGGGTGAATATCAGTCTCAATTTAAATCCTCATATTCTTTTTTACATTAAATGTGCCATCAAAATGCAAACACAGATTGATGTCAAAACACGAAACGACAATCCAGTGCTAAGAGCTAGCCAATGTAGATCGCTCGTCAGAGTTGAGGGCTTATTTTGCTAATTCTCAGCAATTATTTTGATTACTTGTTTTGATTAGCCTCGTGCGATATGTTCTGGTATGGTTTGATGGTTTGTTTTACCTGACTGATATCTTTAACAAGATTAAAATGTGGTGGTAAGTTCGGCAGGTTCTGTTAGATTGTTTTACCATTAAACCCAAACTGAACATTACAAGTGAACGATGAGCATAGGACGATTACGCGATTGACAAACCATAGCGAAATTAATTACCATTAACATCGATGATTTATGTAGCGTGGATATAATAATAAGTACAGGACATTATTTTTCTGAAAATATCATTCTTGACTTGGAATCAGGGTTCGATGGCATCAGATACGGTAAAATATATAAACATAGCGATAATAGTCCTTTAAAAATAAAAATAGCCCATTAATGAACACGTTTATTTGATTGATAGGCCTATTACAAAACCAATTTAATGTTGAACATAGTGGGGAAGGCGTTATCACTTAAATTTCGTGACATCAGCTTAGTTAATCATTCTAAATTGAAACTAACTTCATCAATTCATCACCATAATCATCTCATTATAATCTAATGACTGTGATAGGTACATGGTATTTTAGAATATAGAGGACAAAGAAACGTAAACAGTAACACGTCAGGTTAGATTGATTGATCAGATTAATTTTCCTCCCCGAATTTGATCTAAAGCAAACCACATATTGTTGGGAAGCTTTAAACGTGGCTATCAATATTATATCTTCTATTCCAAACATGAATAGCATAAAGGCGACGGTGTACAATATCACGTCAAACTTTAGAATGGACTTGTAGAGCAAAACGACGAATTTATATATGTGAGAGGCGTTGAAAAGGTGTGAACGTCATTTGAGCTGCATGGCTCTAAGAATGACAAACCGTTAACGTCTCATATAACATGTATATCTGCTTGTAAATTTGATCAACGGTAGGCGCGAATATTAGGGGCCGAAATTGAGCGTATTTGCGTGGGCTCTCATGAGAACCATAAAGAGAGTATTTCTAATCCGTGTAATTAGTTCTGCATTTACAGGGCTCCTTAGAGATGCTGCTTCTTTACACACTTCTTCACACAATTCATATTGCTACTTTCAAAGAGTAAATGTACACATGACGTCACTATGACGTCAGGTGAGGGTAAAGGGCCACTGAGGGAGAGAGGGGAAATGATAGGCGTGGGATGTTAAGCTCTGTGTTTTGAAGAACATCAGCCATTGATCTCCAACCATTCGCAAATATTTCTACAAACGGTCGCAAATTAGTTTACCAAAATCGTTGATGTTCGGACAATTTTTGTTCGACATTCGGCAACCGATCAGTAACTTCCCATCGCAAATTGGTTGTCGATGGTCGTAGCTTTTTATGTTTATCAGAAGCCTGCAAACATCGTTCCTTTTCTACAGTATTTGTCCTTTAAAGGGTGCTTATATGACCTCTACATGGAGTGAATAAGATATGAGTATATTTCTGTGACGAAGCGTGAGGAAAGAATCGGGGGGGGGGGGGGGTGTGATGTTTTGAACGCCTTAATAAAAAAATTGCTCTGGCATGAATATGCGATGGAAAAATTAACTTCTAACCAAATCCAGTGATTCCGAAAACTTTAGTTGTAATCACAGTTTAAAAGGCGATTCAATTTTAATAGTTTCGGGACAATTCAGGCAATTTACTTACTCGATTTGGCAGAAACGCCATCATATTAATGAATTTTCGCTCACCAACTCATGAGTTTCTTTAAAAAAAATTAGAACCTACTTATATGCTTTTTGAATAAACATACTGATTATCCTGCGTTTTGTTTACTTTATTTTCTTATACATATTGTTACAGTGACTAATTAAATAACATTTACATAACAGTTGTGTGGAATTCTTTGAGAGGGAGCAAATGAAAGGAAATGATCTCCAAAACGCTTTAAGCTTTGTATTTCACTTCTTTCTGTAATAATCCTTCCAATATAATGTACTTTGGTTCTGAAAATACACTTTCTCCTACGAAAATACGGTTCTTTTCTCCCTTTTCTGGCAACGCAAAATTAATTTCCCCATATTAAAGCCATAAAGTAGGGGTTTTCATCTCATTCACTCAGAAATGATTATTACTATTTGTTGATTCAGCTCCTGTCAGTCATCAGCGTAGCTAGAAGGAAACATTAAATTGTATTAAGAATCGTAATACATCTGACGTGAAAGAATCATCATAAGAGAAATAAAATGTTGTACAAAATAATAAAACATGTAAAAGCAGATATATGACAAAGACAAATCTAATTTTCGAATGAGGCCAAAGAAATAAAAAATAATGAATGAAAAGAACACACAAACGAGAGGCAATTATCTAGGGTTGTCAGATTTTGTTTTGTATTACCTTTTATTCCTTCTTTCGGTTTCTATGCACTCACTCATATTCAATAGTCATGATGAAGAGTAGTCAGTACATGTTATACTTTTTTTTTTCAAACCCCATGGCAAATAGGCCGGAGGTTGCTTATTCTTTTCTCCTTTTAACAATCATAAACATCCCTCGTCAGCTAGGGGAGATGGAATAAATCTTAAAGGTGCTTCGAGGCAAGTTAAGAAAAACTATCAGAGATGTTGTGAAAACTGAATGCTGAACGGACTCGGGGTCATACATCAATGCGACGCTTAATGGATTCCTCAAATGGAACTGGACGACGTTCGGGTAGACGAGTGGATTTCATTAGGAGACGGGAAACATGATAGAGGCATTGGGACAGACATCCATGAGAGATGAACATACAAAAGACAGACTGATGGAGAGAGGGGGACGGAGAAGAAAAGGGGTAAATGTAGACAGACAGAGGGAGGGAGGGAGGGAGGGAGGGAGGGAGGGAGGGAGGGAGGGAGGGAGGGAGAGAGGAGGGAGGGAGGGAAAGGGGCAAAGAATATCATGATAAAAAAGGGACTGGTAGGAATAGAGACAGGGAGCAGTGTAAAAGGAAAGACAACCAGACAAACGTCGGTGGAGTGAGAAAGGGGAAGAGATAATTATATAAAAAGTGAAAGTGGGGGAAAGAGGGAGGGAAAGAGGGAAGGAGAGAGATATATATATATATATATATATATATAGAATGAATGAGAGGAAGAATGGGAGAGAGAGAGGGGAGAGAGAGAGAGAGGGAGAGGGAGAAAGAGGGAGAGAAAGTGAGGGAGAACGGGGAGCGGAAGAGGGAGAGAGAGAGAGAGAGAGAGAGAGAGAGAGAGAGAGAGAGAGAGAGAGAATGGTCGGGCGCGAGCGGTGCTTGATTTTGGTCACTTTGATTTTTGACACGCCACCACAACCGCCAAAATGGTAATCGGGGACTTCGGACATGGAATCTTTAAGCTACGTACCACTCTTCAACATCTACCATACATGCTTTTTTCATCTAACTATCCATTTTCTCTCTTTTTCTATTCTCTATTATCCGCTTCCCTGTTTTAATAATCTTGTTATATTTCGTCAAGAACAGAGTCATTACCCGATAGGATGCGAAAGCTAATGTGCTTAGATTAGCAAGTGTGCGCATGTTAAGATGACGCCTGGCTAGAATGCTCCCCAGGGAGCGGAGAATGTGCATACATTGTGTGCGGGTAAGCCTGAATCCGATGACCGGGATAATAAAATGATTGCAGGGCCCTCAGGGAGAACAGTATGAATACTGATGAGGCTACCCTGGGTAAACAAGACATATTATTATTATTATTATTAGTCACTCATTACTCTGTATGCTTGAGTATCCCCCATGGGTTGGTTGTCTCTTCCAGAAGTCACATCCATTCACGGCATTTGACTTCGCTCAAACAAACCGCCCTCAGAGACTGGCACATTGTAGGCAATTAGTAGCACTTTCTCTGTTTCCGCCAATACATGAGATATATATTTTAAATCTAATATTGACAAAATATATCCAAAATGTTAGCATATATTATTTTGATCCAATACATTCTAGGGGAGAATTGCAATCCAGTGTTCAAATCCGGAAAGGCCTATAGCTCAAAGACTTGTATCTCTAAGAAAACGATTATGTATTTGAGTAAATAACGGGTATATGATATTGTAGGGTGAGGTTTTGTGTTCCCCTTCGACATGCCACAGTAACTAATTTTTCACTTGAGAATGAAGAATTTTTTAAAAATAGTATTTCAAATTTCCTTTTATAATTAAGATAGAAACAACATTTTGATGTGACTTGAGAATGGAAAAAAAGAGAAAGAAAAGTGATTTCTGCTAATAAAAAATAAAAAATATTATCAATGAAATGAAAACAAAATACATAGAAAATAACTTTTATGAAGGAAAAGCGTCAACATTATTAAATGAACATGTCGTTTTCTAACTGATGTTTATATTTCAGACCGTGTGACATTTACATGTACAAAAAGCAGAGAGACGTTTATAATGAAATGGTTTAAACATTGTCTATAATTAGAATCTACTAGCAGGGCTTTTATAAAATTGAAAGATATTAATGCAATTTCCTGATTCAGCATAATTATATACTAGGCATATTGCAGCAATAGTTACAAAGACAACTGTTTCATTTTTTCAAAGTGCAAATGCCATTCCATTTATATTCATATGAATTGATATTAACATCACTCGTCAACTAACACTTATAGAATTACTACCAATCATCGCATAATTATCCTGCTCAAATAAATAATTACAGTAGAAATGACATTTCTAAAGTGGTTCCATAACAAAATATGTATAAAAAGAATTATATTGGCGCCAACGGTTTAGACTGTGAAATGCATTGTACAATAGCAGCGCGGGCGTTGGCCTGTAATGCTAACTATTACTCAATGATAGATAATAAGTTGATGATCATCAATGATTGTACTGCGGCTGATGATTTCATTTTTTCTGTTGCGCCCCCCCCCCCCTCCCCTCTCTGATTGTCGTCTCGTGTAACCCTGAGTTCTTTGTTCATTTGAAGTTTTCTCGAGTATCTAACTCTCTTTAGGATATATTCATTTCAGCTTATGCGATTTGAGAGCTCTTAACAGCTTCGTGATACTTGAACTTTACAAAGAGGTCAATAATGCGAAATGTTAATCCATGGTCTCACTTCAAAGCATCGGTTCCCTTTCCATTGTTGGGATCAAGAGTCATTTTCCAACTTCGATTTCATATCGAAACATTAATCATATCGCATTTTGTATTAATAGCATGTGTTTGTACGTGGACAAGCGTGTGTGTTTTGTGTGCGTGTGCGTGTACAGGACTATATTATCTACAATTCTGATAAATACGTAAAACATAAAACATAATTTTAAACAATTCTGACGGAAGTCTACCACATGACGAAATAACTTATTATAGCAGGTTTTCATGGTTATCATATTAATAATTCATAACTGGTTTTTATATATCCCAAAATTGCCGTAAAAAAACAAACCTGAACGACAGCATATGAGGTGGGCTCATTAGGTGTACGTCTGTTTCTATGGTTATCGGTTGCGATGGCAACCAAACGACTCCTACTTGCCATTTAATTGTATAAGCTCAGAAGACGTTAGCTGTCAGTTTAACGGTAAATCTAATCAGGGGTAATTCAAATAATCAAGTGCCTTCTGGCTCTCCAAATCAAATGACACACTTACTTTGGAGGGGATTCAGAAGAATTAGAAAAAAGAAAACCGGGCAAAGTCCGAACTGGCTTCCCAAAATGTTTCAGAAAGGATATAAACTAGAACGGTACACACATTATGAAAGAAATCTGCTAATCAGAACGGAAAGACCTGGGTGAAAGTTTGTAGAAATGAATGCATTGCATCTAATTCCGCTCATATTGCTTTGTGAAGGAATTATGTAGGTTATGGTCTGCTATTTGTTTGTTTATTTCTTTCTTTCATTCGTTCATTTTTTCTTTCTTGCTCTCTGTCTTATTTCTTTCTTTTTATGGCTTGTCTGCCGTTTAGATAAAGTGTAATTGAATAAACACAAAATAATCAAAATCGCTCTCATGTTATAGGTGAAATTAACGTTTTAACATGAAATAATCATGTTATTATGATATTATCAATACCAATACTGTTTTGGAACCGAATCCAATAGGGCTATTTTCTCTTTCACTCCCCCTCTCTCTCTTCTTCTCTCTCTCTCTCTCTCTCTCTTCTCTCTGTATCTCGCTCTCTCAACTTGTTGGTGTTTTATGTATCTATTAATTTATCTTATATATCTATTCATTTGTCTATATTAAAGTATGTATGCCTTTGCTGAGTCTTTCTTTTTTTCTTCATCATCATCATGTCGCCGTCGCCGTCGTTATTATCATCATCACCATCATTATCGTCATCGTTTTATGCACAATTCATATGGTAATTTCACATCCAAAGGCAAACGTTACCTTGGCTTCGTCACAAGATTCCCGAACCGATAAAATAAAAATAATGATTTTTAAATAATCGATTTCAAAATGTTGTAGATTCCCCACTGATGTGCCTTTAATTACGTCACTATGTTCTCATTTGTCTATACATTAGTGAGAACATAGAATATTGGAAGCAGTTAGAAACTTTCTTATCCCATGAGGCGCATGAATATTCAAACATGGATGAAACGCACAGTAAACGCAAGAAGTTAGTAACTTCTTGGTAAAAGCCAAACAAACAGTGATATTAGATATATATTTCTTCCTTGTAACACGGAAGCAGTCTGAGAGATAGTATTAAAGAGAGCTTTATCTAACACCAGGGCGTCTAAACACTACTGTGTAAGAGCATACAGTTTCAGGGTGATAATGCTCTCAATGAAAAACGTAATTAACGGCAAACTTCAAAAGCAGATGCCGACATGCCCCGATAGCGGAGACATTTTGAAGGAACTAAAAACGGGGTCATCGTGTTATTATATTAAATATTCATTTCCATCTGATGACTATACCTTACCATGTTTCACAAGCTCTTGCTCAGTGATTGCAAGACAATATCTTCTTATTGATTAATTGAGGAAGTTTAGGGGAATTGATTAAATCCAGTTTCAATCTTGACGGCCGGCGCCTCTTTGCGGTTACACGGACAAGTAGGTTGAAAAATACGGTTCGCACATGTAGGCGATGTGTTGTTATTTAGTTCGTTACTGGAAAAACTAGATCAAAGCAAGTTAAATGTCACCTACTGTCTGAAAATATGTCACTTCCCAAAGGCGTTTAATGGCTGAAGGAAGAAATCGGTATCTTCTTTTCATTGGTAAGCGCATATTATAAGAAATGGCGCACTCTTTCCTTTCCTTTTCCACGAGGTTTCATGTTGGATAGACAAGTCAAAAACTGGAATGAGACACCTGCACATTTATTAAAGGATATGCCCATGGGGGATATTTACGTTAAAAATCGAGGAACTCATGGTAGTTCGTCTTTCTTTCTTTTTACATTGAGATGACGATACAACGAACAAATCTTAGTTCCTGCAAGAGAAGTTTGGGGCCGAATAAGAAATGAGACAGCACAGTAAAGCAAACATTAATCTCGTTTCGAAGTAATAAAAGTATGGACAGCGTAGACCAACGTTTAACTATGTAAATAGCAAAAAACGAGAAAATGGTCGATTCTTTATCCATCTTTATACTATGATACTATATAATCCGTCTTGACTAAATCATGACATACGATGATTTCATGACATAACGAAGCTTAGACTAAATGAATGTTTGCGCTTTTTGGTTCTGTATGATCCATTAATCTAGTCACATTCTGTGTTATCAGTTGTCGGAAAGCAGTTGGTGGATATTTGATCCTACATTAATGCGACGTGGCGTAGAAACGGGGCATGGCATGGCGGGGAACACTTGACTACCCCCAAAAGAATGCCGACATATATAATAAGAAAAAAGATAGGGAAGGGAGAGAAAGAGAGAGAGAGAGAGAGAGAAAGAGAGAAAAGGGGAGAGAGAGAGAGAGAGAGAGAGAGAGAAAGGAGTAAAAGCCAACGTGAAAGGAAGACAGCTCGACCCCCAAACACACCTTTCCTCACTCGCTTGTCCTGTTCTCTAGCTCTTCGTCGTCTCCATCGGCTGGCGTCTTGCTATGCCACTTTTAGTAGGCATTGCGCAGAGATAATCGTTAAGCCTATGCCATATGGCTAATATTAATCAGATATATCACATTCCAACTTCCAAGAGAAGCCCCCTGCTTCCCGTTAAGAGGATCATAATGTCACATCAGTTCAAAATAAAGTTTATGAAGTATAACGACGACTGGATGAAAACACAATAGTCCATGCATTATGTTTCAGATTAGTTAACGGGAAGTCCAACCTTGATAGCAAACTCGTCTATAGGAAAGCAGAAATATCACAGGTGTTGACTGCTGAAAGTTTGAATGAAATCAGACAAAAAGTGAGAAAGTTATGAATTGTTGAATGTTATAATCACTATTATTATGAATGGGCTCGTCATTTTGACTGAATCGGTTATGTCTATGTGATGGAGTGGCGGACAATTTTGATCCAACACACAAAATGATTTTTGTTTTAAATGTACGACTCAGGAGGATCGTTTCCCTTTGGAAGACCTATAATAGTATTTTATCCATACCATATTTTGAGTAGAGCCCTGAGGGACAAGGCACTAAGGAGAAAAACAGTTGTTGCACACGAAACACGGGAGAGTTATCCGCGACTACGTCACAATCCCCAGAACAAACTGCCAATTGGGGATTCGCATATTTCAAACATTCCTAACTTTATTATGATTGGTCCGATTTATTTCAATCTTACGCCATTCTGTTTCTCTTCTTTTTCTGCGTTCATACAAATGGACTTATTACACGGATT
The DNA here is from genome assembly GCA_035222895.1 of Strongylocentrotus droebachiensis. Lineage (NCBI taxonomy): Eukaryota > Metazoa > Echinodermata > Echinoidea > Camarodonta > Strongylocentrotidae > Strongylocentrotus > Strongylocentrotus droebachiensis. Next base: position 46,517 of record JAVYIG010002242.1, on the reverse strand, counting down.
GAATTGCCAACCAGAGACTGACAAAGTTAGGCTACGTTTAAAGCTAATTGGTTGCGGGCCTGCGACTATATTGGTATCACAGACAAACACAAACAGTTATCAAACATCATTAACCAGTACATGTTTTCGAGCCAACAGAAGTTTGGGTGATTTATGATATTTCGAACGAACTAACACCATTAATACGGCTTTAAAATAAAATAACAAATATAAAAAACACGCAGACACAATTGCCTAAATTAAATACGTGTAAAACTGTCGAAATTTCACGATTACCCAGGTGTTTAGCAATAAAATATATAAAGTAATTATGCAATTTTCATCCCATCGGTGAAGAAAACTCCGAATGTCAATATTGATAATTACTGTGTTAGATCTAGAAAGTATGCACAACTACGCAGCATGCAAACTGATTTCCCAAGACTGCATGGTAAATGATTGATGAATATTAAAGCATACTGATAGATGTTTGAATTAGGTTTTAAAAGCTTCACGAGTGCAACAGATGGAAGATAAGTTTTCGTAGAAGGGTCGTTAGAGGCATATTGACCGACCTGTTAAGAAGAGGGGCGTAATAGTTTGGTATTACAAAACGGTAATGCAAAAATAAGTCTGCTAAAATGATAGATATATCATTGCCAGCAGCTTGTTAATCTGGATTTCCCCTCTAAAATCAACCCCATGAAAAGTATGAATAACGAGATCTCTAGTGATGAAACAACAGGAATGTAGAAACCCCCACATTTAACAATTAAGGACCACGAAGAAAAAGAGAGAGAAAACTTGAAGAAGCAAAAGTGAAGAAGATTTGTTTTTAAAATCTCAAATGGTACAGGGTTCGGCGTAAAAGCGAAACGTATTTATTCAATTATTCATTCTGCTTGAACATCTTAAATTTCCAAGTTCAAGGGGACAATGTAAAGTAGAGGACAAACAAGCTAAATGTTCCTGTCAATGACCCTCTCCTCTTCCCTCCCATTGCACATAGTATACATTAAACATGAGGAATATGCACATCTGCTCCCTACGCCGGTGGGATGTCATCATAGCCAAGGGGGTGCATTAATGAACCTAGGGCTTTGCAGAAGAACATTGTATGTTTTTCACTTTAAATCTTCAGGAATAGGCTGAGAGGTGTTTTGAATCATCAACATGATGTGGGGCTCAAATATGGCCGTGCATCAGCTATCGTGTAGTTAAAAGCGACCAAATTTCAGGACTGATGATCAACTGTGTTGAGCAGGGAAATAACATGTGACATTTCAATTCTGTAGTTTTGCGGCCACTCGACCATAATTTTGTAATACCTTTTCAAAATTGATTCCTTCCAAGTCTACCTTGAGAGTGCAGCTTTGATGCAAAGAAAGCTACGACCGTCAAATCCGTGCGAGAAAGCGGATTTTGTGAGACGTAAGACAAAGTCATATCTGAAACCATCATAAATAATAGTAACCATGGGGATAAATCAGATAAAAGGTAATTAAAGGCCATCTGTAAGTGCTAAGTGATGATGAAATCATGGAAATAGAATATCAGCATGATTATGGAGGACGGAATAATTAAGGAAACGCACTTTAATAGCGGCGGAGGTTATCGAGGTACGTGTCTCTCTTCCCCTCCCCCATCGAATTGTTGAAAATGAGAACAAATGTAAGAAGGAGATTAAGAAAGGGAGCGGTAATGGCAACATGAGAAGAAGACGATGCTTTCCGCTTCCTTCGCTCTTTCGATGGCTTTGTTCTCTTTAAAGGTGCTATGTCCCATTTGCAGGCCCAAAAAATGAAAAGGTTAAATTCCAATGGCATTTGAAAGATAATACTAATTTAGAACTTCCCTAAAAAAGGTGGGGCTTGAAAATGTCTTCAAGTGGGAAAATAGCGACTATTAGTTGTCAAATCGACTTAGGAGCTATAGAGCCAATAAGTAATAGTCTTGATTTTCAGACCATTGTACCGAATGGTCATACATTTTATGCTGCGCAAAGACTCAATCAGTTTAATTTTGGCCATCACAAGAAGAGGGTTATTGATGTAGACAAATGCTCATGTACCCTTTACAGCTCATTTTATGTATTTTATTACCAAAAAAGAAGAAAAAAGCCAGTCAGTCACTCAATAGTGTCTGACAGTGAAGTCTAGCAAGTAAACAGGTTTCCTTGCATAATTTGAACATTAGGACACTGCTAACGTTTAAATTTCACAGATAGGACATACATGACATATTCATAATTCCTGCAAAGTTTTACAGAATTTTAGGTTGGCTGCAAAAGGGACATAGTACCTTTAAAGTGACTCGGTAACATTGCCTCAGATTCTGCAACAAAATCCTGGATTTATCTAAGGAAGCAATCATAATTATAAATATATAGGTCAGTAAGGGAACCCATGACTTTCACAAGCCGATCGCCTGTCTGATTATCAAGATATTTATGATTCGAAATCGAAAGTTCATTTTTCTTATTTTCTAACTGTTTTTATAACACTACAGTCTATTGGGGGAAATGAGTATGGTAAAACCGGTCACTCAAAGATTTTTACTTTTTTTGAGGCACTTCATGATCATTTGAAAGCGCAATTCTGTTAGGGCTTCAATATTTCGTCCTTGTTTTCACGAAGTGACGGTAGTGAGGAAAATCGTAACGCAAAGTGAATGCAATTTTTTTTCACTACCGTCACTTCGTGAAAACAGCGACGATTTATACACCATATCACAGTCACTGATAACACGTAGGACCGTGCATCACAGATTTAACATTGTTAAACTATGCCTTTAACCCTGATCGGTACCACTGCTCTCGAGACGCTCTCGCATCTCCAATGGCTGGACTCACCCTAAGCCACGGAGAACATTTTCACACATTTCTACTATTTTCTTTTTTGATTCGATTGCAATTGGCTGTAAGCATTCGGTTCAATAAATATCTAATGCACGTATTCCCTTACTAATCAGATTGATACCATGCCAACTTGAGAAGAGTAATGATCTTAAACAACTTAAGCCATCGTCAGACAAGAAACAAAACAAGTGCTACAGCCCGCGGTGAGTCAGTAAATTATCTCTTAAATTACCAAGCTATCATGGCTGAAATGAATTGATTGACTTCTGGGCCCTGTTTCATACAACTCAATAAATACCAATAACAAGTTACAAGCTACTGTTATAAGCTACTGAATCCTGGCATCTGATTGGCTGAGAACAAATTTGTCATACAAATTTAGCAGTTGTTATAGATAACAAGTTTTATGAAACACCCCCTGATCTATCCACCTTTCCTTGAAGCGGGTTACTTAGTAGTTTAAATAGTTCCGTAGTACAGGGCAAGATAGGTTACAATTTAACTTGGTAACAGTTACACCGTAGAATATTTTGGCGCCCTCACATACATTTGGTCGTTCACATTGATCGCGCTGCGAGGGTGCAAACAACACATTTAATTCGACTCCTGAGAACATAATCCCGAATGCACTCATTTCTCGCTCATTTGCATTTTAAGTGTTTGTTAACCTCCAGACTACTGAATTATATTGAGTCTAATTTAGGAACCACCCGGTTCCATGCAGTAGGCATTGGGTTCAATTAATTTTTTTGGTTTTACTATACTTACATAGGTTTGAAAATGGTCGAGGTTCTGCCTCGAAAGGCTACTTGCCTATACGGTCTCCCTCCACATTATCATCATCGTTATCATTTTTTTCGATTATGCTGTACTGTATTGATACTTTTTTTGATGTGCTATATTGCACTTTTAAGTAATTCTTTGTGAGAATAAAACAAGTCAACTGACCAAATTGCCAATTTGATATTCGCACTTATTTAGTGATTACATACTTCAAACATTCATTATTCTCTTATTATTGGTCCGATTTATATCAAACTTTGACCATTCTGTTTATCTTATTGTCCTGCTTTCATTCAAATTAACTACGACGGTTGGATTGCCCTATAAATTAAAATCGGAAATCATAGGTAATACATTTTAACAGTAATAACAAAGCTATATTCAGGAAAGAATTTATTCCAAAACCGTTGGGATGCCGTTCATTCAATAAATTGACTCTCAATCCAAGAGGATCTCAGCTCTGCACTGACGTCCTTTTCGAGACACATTAATCCATATTTGCCACCCTCCATTCAGGTGATCATTGGATGCGAATGTCATTGTGTTCAGCATTGTGAGTGTCTGTAAAATGGAACCGGGTTGGAACGCCCCAAGGGAGTGGAGAATGTGCATACATTTTGTGCGGGCAAGCCTTAATTTCCGTTGACCGGGGTAATAGTACAACTGGAAATATTATCGACTATTATGGTGGATATTATTATTATTTACCAAACGTTATCTGTCAAGACGCCCGTGGAAACCGCTGTCGTTTGGAGACAGTGAAAAAGTCAAATACGCTAGACAATATTTAATGCTGGGGTGTGGGGGGGGGGGAGGGGGTCGTTACAAAATTGACGACATACAAATACCCGAATTTTGAACAACCCCAAGTAAATACATGAGCCGACATAAGCTCTCTACGTTCCGCGACTTAACAAAAAATTGAACCCCAAGGTGGTGTTTGCCTGCAAGGACTCTCTCTCTCTCTCTCTGATAAATGAAAATATTGTATAGGAGTATTGAAGATTGCCTTCGTTTTGTGTTTTTCAGTTTCTCAGCTATGCCCATTACTGATGCCCATCTTTAAATCAGGTCTCACTTAACAATTTCGCTGGTTCTACAGTAAAGTGATTTCACGCACAATCGCATCCCAATGATAAACAGAGATTGGAGATCGACGAAACGAGGGCAGTGGATTGATTACCATGATCGTGCAATCCGATGGCTGGAACTCTTGTCAACAGCCCTCGATCATTTTTGCCATAAACCATTTCTGTTCTGTAGGCTGCTTGTACCGTTGTGGCAAACATACCGTGTGGGAATACTGTGGATAATGATGTTATCATATGCATACATGTACAAATCATCACATAACAATGCGATCAATGCTATTCGTCAATTACCGCTGAGATGTTTACGTTTCAGACAATGCATTATAATGTCTTTGGTCCAACGTGTGGTTTCGAAACTTTTTTTTCCTCCATCGTTTTGTATTTTTTCTGAGATGAGCTCGGGGAATGACGATAAAATTTATTAGGTTGCTCTATCCCGACGTTCAAATGTACAATTTAACATTTTTTGATTTTCATTTTAAACTTAAATATACATAATATCCAATATAATTTAATATAACCATGGAAACTGAGTTTATTATAATAGACATACCTGTAACGGAGACCGTGTACATTTCCTTTTATGTTTCTGTTATAAACCATCAAGAAAACCTAATCATAAAAAGTAGAAACAACACTATTTCTGATGAATGGGTATGGGATATACTACATTCAATCCCTACTTTAATGGAAGCTCGGAACTTTAGACCTGATTTCCATATTTTCCTGGAAAGCATTCGATATGGAATATTCAATTTTTGAACAAGTCGCGGAACCCCGGATCCACCTTCTTTTCATAAAGAAGAAATGAACTTTCAACGACGTGGATGCGGTTGCGTTGGCACGTAAGATTGACACCGTCATGAAATCATTACCTCTAATTGAGTGAAACTCAACGCCCAATTGTGAGACCCGACCCGGCCAAGAAATCGCGCCAAACGAGACTGACATTGATTTCCATTTGCAATTGATTTTCTGCCATCCTCTTTCTCCACCTCTCAAACTATTACTTGAAGAGAATCGACAGGTTTGGAGAGAAGAAATCGTCCAAATTGTCTGCGACCTGTCCAGTGAAAATATCTCAATTTCGTCTCAACCCTTATGACGTTTTTATCACAAGCAAATCCATTATTGAATTTCATGATAATTCAGCCGTAAATAGGGGGTGGGAGTCTTCGACCTGAATAACGTTATACCAGGCGCGGATCCAGGGGGGGGGCGAGCGGGCCTTGGCCTCCCCCCCCCCCCTGCAAAAAAAAAAAAAAAAAAAGAGAAGAAAGGAAAAGAAGGGAAAGGGAAAGAAGAGAGAAAGGGAAAGAAAGAAGAGGAGGAGAAAAGAAAAGGGGGGAAAAGGAGATCGGGGGGGGGGGGGGGGCGCGAAAGGGCCTTGCCTCCCAGGCTGTTGACCCCCCCCCCAATCAAAAACATATGAGAGAAGGAAGGAAAGGGAAAGAAAAAAGGAAAAGAGGAGATACTGACGTACTGATAGGGGGAGGGGGGGGGAGGGCTTGAGGGAAATCAAATTCAAACGTGGTTTATTTCTAATTCCACAACGGTGGATTACAAGTAATGCTGAAATGACATAATTTCCGAGATTTTTCCTCACTTTTTAGTAAATTATACGTTTGTATGTGTTTGTTGGAAAATGACAAATTCCTAAATTTACAGCCAGGCAAGAAATATGATTCTTGAGATTCCTACATGTCAGGGCCCGAGGTATATTAAAGAGAAATAAAATAGAATGAGAGCAAGGAAGAAAGAATAGTTAGCTGCAAGTGTTAAAAAATAATGAGGCATCAAAATATGCTCATCTGACCGTGATTAATGCCTAAAACCCCTAAGCTTCCGGGGGCTCTGCCCCCTGGATTCCACCTAGGGTCCTAAGACGGGCCCCTGAATGCTTATCTGACCGTAATTTATTGCCTTAAACCCCTGAGCTTGCGGGGTTAGACAAGGTATCAAAATGTGTTTATCTGACCGCAGGCGCGTAGCCAGGGGGGGGGGGGGGGCGGTCCCCAAAATCGGAAGAGGACGTAGGAAGAAAAAGGAGCAGACAAATAACATCTTTGAAATTCAGACAAGGATTAAGAGTATAGAGAACGGTACAACGCATCGTCTTCTTTCTCTAATAATTTAATGAAACGTCAAAGCTTCGCGCAGGAGGGGAGGGGGGGGGGGACTGAATTCAGACAAGGATTAAGAATCGAGAACGGTACAACGAATCGTCTTCTTTCTCTCATAATCTTATGAAACGTCAAAGCTTCCGCGCGGGAGGGGGGAACCTGAATTCAGGATTCAGAGGCGAGAACGGTAATACGAATCTTTAATAATTTAATGAAACGTAAAAGCTTCCGCGCTTCGCGCGGGATGGAGGGGGAACTAAATTCCGAGAACGGTACAACGAATCGTCTTCTTTCTCTAATGATTTAATGAAAATTAAAGCTTCCGCGCTTCGCGCGAGAGGGGGGGAACATGAATCCAGACGAAGATTAAGAGTCGAGAACTGTACAGCCAATCGTCTCCTTTCTCTCATAATCTTATGAAACTTAAAAGCTTCCGCGCTTTGCACGGGAGGGGGAGGGGGGAGACTGAATTTAGACAAGGATTAAGAGTCGAGAACGGTACAACGAATCGTCTTCTTTCTCTAATGATTTAATGAATCGTAAAAGCTTCCACGCTTCGCGCGGGAGGAGAGAGGGGGGGGGGGAGAATCTAAATTTAGACGAGGATTATTTTCGAAAACGGTACAACGAATCGTCTTCTTTCTCTTATGATTTAAGGAAATTTAAAAGCTTCCGCGCTTCGCGAGAGAGGGGGGGGGAACCTAAATTCAGACGAGGATTAAGAGTCGAGAACTCGACAACGAATCGTCTTCTTTCTCTAATAATTTAATAAATCGTACAATTTTCCGCGCTTTGCGCGGGACGGGGAAAAACTAACTTCAGACGAGAATTATTTTCGAGAACAGTACAACGAATCGTCTTCTTTCTCCAATAATTTAATGAAACGTCAAAGCTTCTGCGTTTCGCGGAGGAGGGAGAGGGAAAATCGCCCCTCCCTGCACCGACCCCCCCCCCCCGCATTACGTCACTGTTGGTCACCATTACGTACCAATATTTGGCTCGCATAATTTCAAATTTGGGCCCCCCCCCCCTAAGAAATCCTGGATCCGCGCCTGCGTTATACCACCAAATTTAGAACCATAATGATTTTGTTCTCAATGGATCTCGGATGGTAACGTTTACTTCAAGTGATAAATAGCTTATCATTGCGTTATATAACTGGAAATGCCTAACAAAGTTAGCAGTTCGGTGGATACGGCGAATTTGTGCGAGTTTCTTCAAGGAAGAAAGAATAGTTAGCTGCAAGTGTTAAAAAATAATGAGGCATCAAAATATGCTCATCTGACCGTGATTAATGCCTAAAACCCCTAAGCTTCCGGGGGCTCTGCCCCCTGGATTCCACTAAGGGTCCTAAGACGGGCCCCTGAATGCTTATCTGACCGTAATTTATTGCCTTAAACCTCTGAGCTTGCGGGGTTAGACAAGGTATCAAAATGTGTTTATCTGACCGCAGGCGCGTAGCCAGGGGGGGGGGGGGGGGGCGGTCCCCCAAAATCGGAAGAGGACGTAGCTCTGCCCCCTGGATTCCACCTAGGGTCCTAAGACGGGCCCCTGAATGCTTATCTGACCGTAATTTATTGCCTTAAACCCCTTAGCTTGTGGGGTTAGACAAGGTATCAAAACGTGTTTATCTGACCGCAGGCGCGTAGCCAGGGGGGGGGGGGGGGGGGGCGGTCCCCCAAATCGGAAAAGGACGTAGGAAGAAAAAGGAGCAGACAAATAACATCTTTGAAATTCAGACAAGGATTAAGAGTATAGAGAACGGTACAAAGCAGCGTCTTCTTTCTCTAATAATGTAATGAAACGTCAAAGCTTCGCGCAGGAGGGGAGGGGGGGGGGGGACTGAATTCAGACAAGGATTAAGAATCGAGAACGGTACAACGAATCGTCTTCTTTCTCTCATAATCTTATGAAACGTCAAAGCTTCCGCGCGGGAGGGGGGAACCTGAATTCAGGATTCAGAGGCGAGAACGGTAATACGAATCTTTAATAATTTAATGAAACGTAAAAGCTTCCGCGCTTCGCGCGGGATGGAGGGGGAACTAAATTCCGAGAACGGTACAACGAATCGTCTTCTTTCTCTAATGATTTAATGAAAATTAAAGCTTCCGCGCTTCGCGCGAGAGGGGGGAACATGAATCCAGACGAAGATTAAGAGTCGAGAACTGTACAGCCAATCGTCTCCTTTCTCTCATAATCTTATGAAACTTAAAAGCTTCCGCGCTTTGCGCGGGAGGGGGAGGGGGGAGACTGAATTTAGACAAGGATTAAGAGTCGAGAACGGTACAACGAATCGTCTTCTTTCTCTAATGGTTTAATGAATCGTAAAAGCTTCCACGCTTCGCGCGGGAGGAGAGAGGAGGGGGGGGGAGAATCTAAATTCAGACGAGGATTATTTTCGAATAAGGTACAACGAATCGTCTTCTTTCTCTTATGATTTAAGGAAATTTAAAAGCTTCCGCGCTTCGCGCGAGAGGGGGGGGGGGGGAACCTAAATTCAGACGAGGATTAAGAGTCGAGAACTCGACAACGAATCGTCTTCTTTCTCTAATAATTTAATAAATCGTAAAATTTTCCGCGCTTTGCGCGGGACGGGGAAAAACTAACTTCAGACGAGAATTATTTTCGAGAACAGTACAACGAATCGTCTTCTTTCTCCAATAATTTAATGAAACGTCAAAGCTTCCGCGTTTCGCGGAGGAGGGAGAGGGAAAATCGCCCCTCCCTGCACCGACCCCCCCCCCCCGCATTACGTCACTGTTGGTCACCATTACGTACCAATATTTGGCTCGCATAATTTCAAATTTGGGCCCCCCCCCCCTAAGAAATCCTGGATCCGCGCCTGCGTTATACCACCAAATTTAGAACCATAATGACTTTGTTCTCAATGGATCTCGGATGGTAACGTTTACTTCAAGTGATAAATAGCTTATCATTGCGTTATATAACTGGAAATGCCTAACAAAGTTAGCAGTTCGGTGGATACGGCGAATTTGTGCGAGTTTATTTTCCAATACAACACCTAATGTATTAGTTATGAATAAAGAGGGGTGGGAGAGGGTAACAGTGAGAGCTAGAAGGAAAGAGACTGAGAGAGAGAGAGAGAGAGAGAGAGAGAGAGAGAGAGAAAGAGAGAGAGAGAGAGAAAAAAACTAGCGAAAATGGTCTAACTACATGTGTACTTCGGTCACCGTATACGTTTTGTTTTCATGCCTTTTCTCTTTTAATCCATTATCCACAACTTTCTATTAAAAATGTCTCTCTTTGTCTCTTACTTTTCCATTTTTTCGCTCCAGCTCGTGGTCCACGAGCTCATGTCACCTTCCTTCAATCCGACGTTCTACCAGTGTGTCGATTACGGCTTCAAGGAAAACTACTTCAGGCTTTGGTGGTTCTACCATATCTTCGTCACTCTAATTATGTACGTGGTTCCCTTGGCAACCATATTCGCTTGCTATTCATCCATCGTCTGGAAAATCGTCAGGAGAACAAATGGATGTAAGTATCTGCTTTCTTTGTTAAGAAATAAAAAAGGTGATTTTTCTCTCTCTTTCTATAGCTATCTGTTAATCGATATATACGTCGCTTAGTATTCTATTACATTATATTTTAATCTTTTTTTCTGTAGCAGGCAATGGGGGGGGGGGGGGGGGAGAAGAGCAGTTAGTTCGAATTGTTCATTTGGCTGAAATGCTGTTTTTTTTCTTCTTTCTTATACAGGGTCTTAGAATCGAATTTCCAATTGAACATACTTTTCTTTACTCTCTCTCTCTCTCTCTCTCCCTCTCTCTATCTTTCTTTCCTTCTCTCTCTTTCACTTTCCCTCTCGTTCTCTTCCCCTCTCTGCTAATTGATATGTATGTCGATATGTTTATTCCATCAAATGTATTGTAACAACTCTCTGGAGTAAAATAACGGAGGAAATTAAATCAGTTCAGATCGGCAAGACAATGCATTTGCTAAAATGCTTTGCAGATGCTACCAATTTTATTGATAGATTATACAAATGCATACTTATTACATTAGTCATTTTATTTCCAAGTATCTTTCAAATGATTTTTCCCCATATTATTTCTGTAACAATTATTATGAATATTATGTTTCCCCGTTTTATAGGTACAGGATTATTTTGTTGGCCCCCAGTGGACTGGTAAACTTTTGTAATCCTTCCCCAGACAAATAAAAATAACCCACTTTTAAATCACAAACAATCGGTTAAGATATCCGTTGGCCTATTGTGCAACGTCAACAATGCGTATATTGTCGAACGCATGAAAAATACGAGTTAAAAAATGCTCGATGCCCCTCATATTTTAACAAAACTATGATTGATACTCTATCATTCTCTAAATGCCTCATAGCAAGTACTCTAACCTTCCCCACAATGATCATGATGATGGAGCAGAGATAGAGAGGGGCAAAGATGGGGAAAGTATGTTGAAAACTTTGCATTCCCGGAATGTTCTTCGAGCTTAAGGTCTCAAGAGTGCAAGGCTAGCTTGAAATCTTCATGAATGGCCTGTCATGAATTCTGTACCATCCCCGTGGCTGTTCCAATTTGTACTAATCAGCTTCGGTCTATAAGTCCATCGGGAATATTTAACGGGTCCGTTTACGCGCCAGCCAAAAAAGAAGAGAGAACTAATTTCACAGGGATGTGTGGGTATAGTTGACTATTATAGTCGCAGGCTTTACAGCTTAAGGTATCGCAGGAGAGTAACGGGAACTGATGGCATGGGACTTCATGGGGGAAGTCATGATTTAGAATGCTCTTTAGTTATATGCGTATGCTGGTGACGGTGTAATCATTTCTTGTCAATCTTGGTCGTAAATAGGTAGGCATTGATATCACGTTAGACAGGAAAAATACGTCATACGATATCACGTGGTAAGTACGTCCGTAGAGTGTACTATTCTCTTAATAGCTCACTTTCCTATCATGACATTGTTCTCCCGTTACGTGTACTTTGAGGGGCCCCTTTCCCAAAGCTTTTTGCTTACAAATGATGTGATCTTAGGTAAAACTTCAGATTAGGGTTCAAAAGTTTTGAGAAATCCATCACAAATACTTTGTTGAAGGATAACAATTTCTCAGTCTAGAATATTTATGTAGAATAGCATCCTTCCAATACTAAGCTTTCCTCACGGTAAACAAATTGCCAAACTAACATATATTCAATAATTGATTCTCACAGAATCAAACGAAACTTACAGTAAATGTTCAAGATTACAAATAAATGTCATTTGCCAAACAATTTTGGTAGAAAATGTATACTAGCTGAGTAATGAGCATAGAAATATTAGAAAATCAAGGTTAGTAGCCCCGACACCATTTGTGTAGTCCCATATTCATCTTTCTGTGTAGAGTGCTTTTACTTTACCAAGACTGGGCAAAATTTATTTTGATTTTGATGATTACAGAACTTTGCAGTACACACCAATACTTACATGCTTCATGATCAACTTGTTTGTGATCCATTCCACACCTTTCCTTTCACAATGCAATCGGATGACCAGAACTCACCTTTATCTTTATTCATTTCTTTAAAGTCTTTTTTTCCCCGAAAGAATGTATTCTTGTTTTATGGACTTCTAATTGCATATAATCTTGGTTGAAGAAATTTAGACCTAAATGGTTCTAAATTCGTCAAAAAGAGGGGTCAGCGTAGGCTGATCATCACACATACGTTGACATACACGTTACGTAGCAACACAACAAAGTACCAATGGGGAGGCGCCAAATAAATAAAGCTGATTTTAAAAAGAGGAGTAATCGTATACCGTTCAAAGGATAAACCTTGTTGAGTCGTGTGAGAATCTAGCACTTTCTCTGGAAATGGCGCCCTTTGCGAGGCGCCAAATCAGCTTATAGCAGATTGCACTAGGGCGTAGTTCATACTAATAGATGTGTAAAGAGGCGCCAAACCAAGGCGTGGTTCATCCTGATAGTAGATGTATATAGAGGCGCCACACCAGGGCGTGGTTCATCCTAATAGCAGATGTGTATAGAGACGCTACACCACGGCGTGATTCACCCTGATAGCAGATGTGTATAGAGACGCCGCACAAGGGCGTGGTTCATCCTGATAGCAGATGTGTATAGAGGCGCCACACTAGGGCGTGGTTCATCCTGATAGATGTGTAAAGAGGCGCCACACCAGGGCGTGGTACATCATGATAGATGTGTAAAGAGGCGCCACATCAGGGCCTGGTTCACCCCGATAGCAGATGTGTATAGTGGCGCCGCACCAGGGCGTGGTTCATCCTGATAGCAGATGAATATGGAGGCACAACACCAGGGCGTGGTTCACCCTGATAGCAGATGTGTATAGAGGCGCCGCACCAGTGCGTGGTTCAGCCTGATAGCAGGGCGTAGTTCATCCTGGTAGCAGATGTATGTAGAGGCGTCGTATACATCTCGGCGCCATTTCCAGAGAAAGTGCTGGATTCTCACACGACTCAACAAGGTTTATCCTTTGAACGGTATACGATTACTCCTCTTTTTAAAATCAGCTTTATTAGCCACGGACCAATACAACGTCAATACTTGGTTTCTTTCACTGCAAAAACCCACAAGAAATACCTACCAAAATAGCTTTTCGATATAAAATAGATTCCATGATAAAGCAATCAGGCGAGAAGGAGAAGGACTGTTGTCAGACATACATCATTTTCATTTGAGAAATGCAAAAAATATTGCTAAAACAATCGTAGTCACTGTCTTCAATGTCTTGCCTTTGTGAGCTTTGAAACCATTTAAAGATTTAAACAAAAACCATTATGATAGCATTTAGTTAATTTAATTACTGGAATATTAAGCAAATAACTACCGTTGGTGAAGGTGATGGGACAAACTATCACTTCCGAGGCGATCTGGATGTAGCTATCTTTCCGAAGCGAAGCTGAGGAAAGATAGCGTATACATTCTGATCGACGAGGAAGTGATAGTTTGCCATCGCCTGAAACCGAAAGGTGATTATTTGCTTTATATTCCACATCTAAAACAATTTAACTACAAAAAGAAAAAGACGTGTATGCATCTACATAAAAGACACCATGCCCAAATTCATACCAAAAAAGTTAAACAGTTTAACCCAACCCCTTGAGGGTACGGTGCGCGCATGTGTTTGTTTTAATTGCGCTCATTGGTAATGCGCGCTTAATTACGGCTGTTTTAGTGCGCTTTGGGATAATCTTCAGTGAAAGTGCGTTGCCCTTTGTAGATAGTACCTCTGTCTTCAGTGAAAGTGCGTTGCACTGTGTAGATAGTAGTACTATCTACACAGTGTAACGAACTTTTTGCTTCTCTCATCAGTAATGGGCGAACTATCTTTCATCACGTGATTTACTTTTGACCAATCCTAGAGCAAGATTCTTAGTATGTGGAATATAATAGTTTTTAATAATCACTCAATCCACCACCGTGGTATAAACCGGAAACTGTCCGTTATAAGATAAATAGCATTATCAGGCTTTTGATTTGTTCTGGTAAAATATATTATATAAAATGGTATAATATTATACTGCATGTAATCATCCCACTTCTTTGTTCTTTGACTTCAACGGTTGACCACGTCACCGATAGTCCCCAGCAGGATCTTAATCATTGCGGTGTTGTTGCCATGCAAATATTCGAGAGTATTTATCTCTGCGTCTGTATGTCTGTCTTTCTCTCCGTCTCTCTCTGTGTCTCTCTATGTGTCTCTCTCTGTCTCTTCTCTTTTAATCTCTTCTATTATATTCTCGTCTCTTGTCTTCTCTCTTTCTTTTATAGCTCATTACTTCCACGATGGCAATTCATAATTTCATAATGTATATTAAGCTATTTTAAAAATCAGACTCCTAGAAAATACAACAACTAATCATAGACCATATTACTGAATACATGTATAAACATTGTTGAAAATAGTTGTTATTTTATGATATGACCAAATAAAATCCCTCGAAAGAGAATTAATAGAAGAAAGAAGAAGAAAAAAACCACATTTTCGGGCCGGGAGGAGGGGGAGAAGGGGGGGGGGGGGTATCGCTGCTGCCCCTACTTCATCCTATCCTACGTGATTGTGATTGTCCCTTTAATATTCATGTCATTTTGCTACGAACTCAAAATAACCTAAAGGCCTTTCACATATGTTTATTTACAATTTACATGAAAATTCATGCTCTGAGAAATAAATAGGTCAGTAAAACTAAAGTCTAATTCGTGTCAATTGTTTCAGAAAATTGAATTATACCAATTTGTATCACACTTTGGAGTGAAGAACAGCTGCCGTATTATGTGCGATGTGAATGAAGACTTTTCGGCTTGCGGGTTAAAATACGGAATCGTAATCCCAATCAACCTGACAAATTGCGGGGTATATCTGAGCAAATTAGAAGATAATGACTCTATCAATTCATTTAGTCGTTTTTCCTCAGGTCGAAGGTATGAAAGTGAGATGGGCACAGCGAGTGACTAAACGATTGTGGCGCGGTAGAGATTTCTTCTCTCCAAACAATTTTTCTTATTTATGAACTGGGTCGACCATATTTACAAAACCTAAATGCCTCATTACAGACGGACTTCGGCCAATGACTGTTAAATTCTAATTTAAAAAAAGAACTCCCTTTTGTGTCAAAAGTGTATGATTTGGATAGTCAATACCAGATTGAGTCGAGTATTATTTCTTCTTACTATCTCTACTATCAAAGCTTCTTAATAAGCACGTTTAACATGTTTAGTGAAAGGGCAAAACACGTCTTTCCCAATAAGGGAGTTTACAGATACAATCTGCGCATGGGCAGATAAAGGTCATTTGTACCAAAAAGGTAAAACCCACTTGAGATAAATACTGGATATGCGCTCATGAAAGTTATGTAATATTATTAATCATTTATGCACCAAAGGTACATTCTAAGATACGCAGGTGGAAGTATTATTTTCAAGAAGGCAAACAAAAGGTATTCATGAAGCACATCTAGAACTTTGGCAGTTATTATTCTAAGATGCTCAAAGTGGAACTTCTCCATGTGTAAAAGATCTGTGGATATTTGGGGTCAATTGTACCATGTGCTATCTGTAAACTCCCTTATACTGCCAGTCTTCCCAATATAATGATTATTGCATGCTTGCATACAAATTCCCTACAGAAGCCTTAATTCCATGTCAAACAAAAGCGTCCAAAAGCAGATGTGGGTTAACAATATTTTCCTCCTTCGGGTTATTCTCACTTAGAGAATCGATCCGATAACGGGCCGATAACGCATTATGACAAATACGCCTGCATGTAGAAGATAAAGACGAATCAAGTCATGATTGATTGCATTTAAAAGCTTCCAAATTGACCTAAGGCCGTGATGTATTTCGTCGATTGCATGTTTACCACGCTGCGTTAGGTTGGCGGAAATTAGAAGAGCGCCGAGCAATCAATTATATTTCATTTGACTGTTTTTTTATGTCACCCTTTAAATAAAAGTTAAAGATGAACTTGAGTTCTGGTATAAAAAGGAAAATGAATTCCCACAGAATCAAACGAAACTTACACTGAATGTTCAAGATTACCAATAAATGTAATTTGCCAAACAACTTTGGTAGAAAATGTATATTGGCTGAGTAATGAGCATAGAAAGATAAGGAAATCAAGGTAAGTAGCCCCGACATCATTTGTGTAGTCCCATACACATCTTTCTGTGCCAGTGCTTGTTACTTTACCAAGACTGGACCAAGTTTATCATGATTTTGATGACTCCAGAACCTTGCAGTAAACACCAATACTTACATGCTACATGATCAAATTTTTCTGATCCATTCCATCCCTTTTCTTTCACAATGCAATCGCATGACCAGAACTACGCTATTATGCAAGAAAATGTCTCAAAGCAATCGGCCACTTTCATAAAGTATTCCAATTTAAAGCAAAAAATCTTTGTTAAGTGCCATGTGAGAATTGATTTCATTCACCTGTTATGAATAATTGTGTTTCATTAGTCAGAATGCGAATTGCATATAATATGTGTTGCTATAGGTAGAACAATAGAGACTTTTAGATTTGCGTGGACTGATACCTGGACGTCCATTCAAGGTAGTGCATTAAAAGGACGTCGATCGTAGCAATCCCCATTGTCTTCGTGCGAATCTAAAAGTCCCTAATAAATAATGTTTGTCTTATACCTAGCAATAATTAATGTATGCAATTCACATTCTGAATATTGAAATACAATTGTTCATAACAGGTGCATGAAATAATTTGTAATATGGGACTTAACAAAGTTCGTAAATGGTCTGTGGGGAAATGTTGATTATGTGGTACATACGAATAGACCAGTTCACGGTTAGCGCATGGCTGCAATGACCCCG
Source organism: Strongylocentrotus droebachiensis (assembly GCA_035222895.1). Taxonomy (NCBI): domain Eukaryota; kingdom Metazoa; phylum Echinodermata; class Echinoidea; order Camarodonta; family Strongylocentrotidae; genus Strongylocentrotus; species Strongylocentrotus droebachiensis. The sequence goes on along the minus strand of JAVYIG010002242.1, from coordinate 29,348 downwards.
AATAACCACAGATCTTCAAAACATGAAGAGGTCCCACTTTGCACATTTTGAAATAATCACTCCTACGGCGATGGAGGTGCTACATACATGTACATAGCCTTTGTTTCCCCTTTTCGAAGAATACTTCCACCTGTATTACATAGAGTGCACTGCTTGTGCATGAATGAATAATGATTACATAACTTTCATGAGCACGTATCCAATATTTCGTCTCCGTTATCCTTTATCTGCTCATGTTCAGACTGCAACCGTGAACTGGCTTATTAACATACTGTTGAGTTTTTGAAATGATCACCACTGATGACGACACGGAGCCAGGCTTGCTAGGCATCACATGCACTGCACAATACATGAGGACATGGGACAACACAACATAATGTGGCATGAATGTTTGGTCCAAATTTTGCAGCCATCCCGTCATTATTTTGAATATGAAGGCATTTGAAGAGCAAGCCGGGGTAATTAATATGATCGCAAGGCCCTCAGGGAGAACTGTATTAATACTGATGAGGCTACCCTGAGTAAACAAGACATATTATTATCATTCTCCGTTTCAGAGGACACTTCTACTGAGATGTTCTTCCAAACTAGCATACAAACATTTATAAAGCTAACATTTTGTCTCATCTCTACAAACACCCATCTTCTCTCTAAACTCGAACGTCTTGATCCATTTCGGATCGTTGAATCGGATGTCTTAGAAAAGGCGCGCACGGCATGGTAGGTTTAAGATTTCTCAGGACACATAATCGATACTTCCCTGTCAGTGTGCGTTGAAAGTAGATGTCCCTGTTTGATTGAGTACATTGTGTTCCAGAAAAATGTATATCAATAAATTAGGCTGATGACGATGATGATTTACATCATATACAGAGCGCAATTTTTCTGTTAAAAAATAGAAATAAACCCACTCTATCAAACAGAACAGATTAAAAATTAAACGGGGTGGGGGGGGGGGGGGGGGGGAACTTAAACTAGAAATTGATTTCAAGATGTTCAGTAAATTATATGAGAGCTAATTATTGAGTAAATGGAATTCAAACTAGAATTATGGGTGGTTCTTCATGTGTATATTCCACATTATTTGTTTGGTTAAATGTGTATTTAGATTGGAAAGCCTTCAAATGAAATCATTTTTGTATCACCTTACCTGATGAAGAACATCCATTTGAATACATATTACAAATTACAAAACAAACAATGAGCAAAACGTTGGGTCTTGAAGATAAGATAATATAATCGATATAATGCATCACACGTTAAGACATCAAATTATTGCATCATTAGTTTAATAAATTCACCCACGATAGGTTGAATCTGCCCGCTAAGAAATTCAAGAACGATGTATTCTCTCTACTATAATTATTTGCCATGTATTCTCGACATATCTATTCAGTATAATAAAGTCTAATTCAGTACCCCATATTGTAACTTAAGATGCTCAGAAGGCCCCATGCAGCTGCTCATATTAGGAGCTTAAATTCTGTATGAATTCAATAATTTTCACACAAATATTACATACAGCATTCATTTTTTTGTACATACGTTGTTGCAGATATGTCTATGCTAGCCATGTTACCATTCAACCTGATGATAATGATAATAATATATATAATAATTATAATAATTATGATAATCATAATAATAATTATTATAATAATTATAATAATGCTAATAATAATACCAATACATTGGAATAGTATAATTATTATTATCTTGTTATTTTTATGATTATTCTATTATTTGTTATCATTATTGTAATTAGCATCATAATTATTATTAGCAGTAGTAGCAGAAGCAGTAGCAGTAGCAGTAGTAGTAGTATTTGTTATCATAACTATTACTGTTGTTGTACTTCGATAAGACCAAATATCTGTGTCGCCCGTGTAGAGCGCCACCTTTGTTTCATAAATCTATCATCGTAATGGTGTTCATAGAAACATTCGAAGAGACGGTGTTATATTCAATTAAATAATCTGCGTGAACGTCAGAACATTGGACACATAATTAGAAATACCACCCCCTGGTAATCTAATCCGGATTTAGAACATATTTTGCATGTGTCAGATGGCCGTGATGATTACATAATTGAAAGCGTGGTTCCATAAAGAACATCCAGAGCATCAACAAATTAATAATTTGTTGTTTGGACTACCCTGCCAAGGCAATAGATAATTGTAAAGTGGAAACCTCGCACAGACACTTGCGAGAAACGTTACGTCATCGGCCCGACGGACTCGATCCAAGACCGCGAACAAAAGCACTTGTTTATCTCACTTGAAAGACTCTAGGCATTTTGCCTCCCAAAAGAATTACCGGTACGTTCGCTTATTATTCATACTAATAAAATTCACAATTTGTTACTCTTTGTGTCATCCCGATCATCAAAGTTTAATAATTGCTGTTGGGATTACCCTGCCAAGGTAATAGATGATTGTAAAGTGAAAACCTATTATTCGGTCGCGTGGTAACAGCGCTCTACTGAAATACCGGTGATGCACAAAGGAAGATCATGCGAATCGGAAGGAGACGTGGTAACTGAAGATGATCTTTCTGAAGTTACATCAGAATCTTCGAATCCACCGAATGCTTATGACAAACATAACCGGGAAAAAAAAAGGCAGAAAGCGGAAACGAAAAAAAGCAAAGAAAAGCAATCAGAAATTATTAATGGTAATGAATGCAAATGACAGACTTATTTAAATATCAAGGCTCAATTATGAGGTCTAGAGTCAAATTGTTTGAAGAAGGGTTGGGGGTGGGGGGGGGGGACCCAAAATATTCCATGTCATTAGAAAAGAGAAATTTTGATAGTTCAATGCTATCATTGCGTAATAACAAAAGTAAAAGGGATATTACATTATTATCTGACTTTTTTTGTAAAGCCTTCTATTGAAATTAGTTGGGATTTCTTATAAACATGTTTTACGAAGATTTGGAATAAAAATGAGTATGCAAATTTCATGGATCTTTAACAGGGAAAATAAGCATTTCAAGGGGATCTTTAACAGGGAAAATAAGCATTTCAAGGGGTGTGCGTCATTCCCTTTCAGCACTTTTGTTTAAACTCGCTGCAGATGCGTTTAGCTATTAAGATACGACGCGATCTAAAAATCAAAGGAGTTACACTTATTGAAACAGTGGAAATAGTATACAAATACCACGATACTGATGACGCAAAAACATTTGCTAAAAATGAATGACACACACAAGAGGCTGTCAACCAAATAAAGCATTACAGTTCATTTTCTTCATATTTGAATAAATGTAAACGTACCATAGTAAACATCACTGATGTTATAACGACAGAAAATATAAATGGTATTCCGTTGACCAATTCCGATGTAGAATTGAACATACCATTAACGAACATCTCAAAAATAGAAAGTATAAGTCGTTAATGAAAGGCGGGTATGTGTAACATTACCTGGTAAAATATCTATAATTAAATCATTTCTTGTTTCTTAATCATATACAAAGCTCAAATGATTTAAATGGCATAAAATGAAGCGTATTGATTATATATTGTTTTCATTCCTGTTGAGTGGCAAGAAAATAAAATACAGAGAAGGGTTGTTTGTATGAAAAACCCTGGTTTGAAAAAAGGAAAAAATGGTTGATTTGAATATTTTACTTCAGAGCTTTCTACTGAAATGGATTTAACATTATTTTTCTAATGAACGATTATTTATAAATAATATATAGGATTCTGAATCACACATTCCCTTTCGATGATTGTAACATAACGGAAAAAGCATCCAACAACTGAACAATGTCTTTTAAATGCGTTTTTCTCCCTCTTATTATTTTGACCAGGGCCCCCAAACAATCAGTAATAATTTTTATAATCATTGTCTTCTTCATCTCATTTCAGTAACGAGTTGGAGTAAGAAACCCGGGAAGACCACGCTACGTATGGCAGGCAATGATGGCATTCCACGTGCTCGCATGAGAGCCTTTCGTCTCACCGCCGCCATCGTTGGCGGGTTTGTCATCTGCTGGTCACCCTACTACGTCGTCTCGACTTGGTACCACGTCGATCATGGCTGGCAGGACGAATCAGAACCACCTGACCCTCCATGGCTGTTCGATGTCCTCATCGCTCTCGGGTACCTCAACACGTGTGTTGATCCAGTCCTGTACGGCATCTTCACCACCAAGCTGGCCCGTGACGTCAGACACTGCTGGCGTACGTCTAAACCCGTCGCCAGAGGGAGACAGAGGTTGACGAGTCGACGTTCGACCTCCTCTTCAAACAACAATCCGGTGACGGTTGGGTCATCGGTTCGATTAGGAATGACCACGGTCAATGTTGTCAGCGAGGAGAAACAAGCGGTGCATTTTAACATTCCGAACGAGGAAGAGAGGACGATTACTCCGTAAAAAAAAAGGGGGGGGGGGGGGGTTGTGATTAGACGTTTTTGTTGTTGGTAGAAGACAATTTGGTCTACTTAGTACCCTCTGGTTTAATATTCATCGTCTTGTGACAGACTCATCCTTTTTATTTTACTTTTGGACAAAGTGCACCGATTTTTGTGACATGCCGCAACGCCTATACACCCTTAAAACATTGTTTAGAATTCTCAAAAATCAAAACACAATCGCCACTATTTTCGAAAAATCAGGTCAAGGGCGATTCCAACAATAATTGTATGTCCCATAGAAATCATGTTCGGATCACCTCATATGTCATTGTTAAAATTCACTTATAAAGTATGCATTTCCGACTGTTATTTCTACATGTGCGTACGACTGAGACGGAATATTAAAGGTAGTTGTTTTAAATGTATAATTATATAGTGAATAACCGTGCTCTACCACACTTTTATACATATATTATATTGTTGTGTTGGATGTTTGTGATCACATTAAAAGTATCTCCAGTGAAGTAAAAAGGCCCGAAACCATTTTTCGAATCTTTTTTGAGAAAAAAAGTAAATGATGAGAAATAACGAACACGGGCCGTGTGTGCAAATCAGGAAAGGAGATCCTGTGCTGTATACTAACGAAGATGGCGCAATAGCTGTCGGTAGGGCAGCAGACATTTATGAATTTAGAAGCTGACACCTTACTGAATATGTTACTAGAGGTATGTAATCTCAATCCTTTGTCAGCAACATAAAAGTTCCCACTTACGAAAATTAAAAAAATTGAAACGTGTTGTCATAAAATTACAATTTTCTCATTCGCGTGTCAATGAGTTAACCTTTAGACAGGTTGAAAACTTCTGTCGATTTGCTCTCGAATAAACACAAAAATTCCGTCTCTTCCCCTTCTTCTTCATTTTCTTTTTTGTTTTCTTCTTCTTCTTCTTTTTCTTCTACTCGAGTTGAACCTTTGCCAGGAATTTGCTTTACATAAGCTTTTAAAATTAAATCACATAAACACACTCGAACTCCGTCTCTTCCTCTTTTTCCTCATTTTCTTATTTTTCTTCTTTTTTTCTTTTTTTCTTTTTTTTTCTTCTACCTGATTTGAACCTTTGCCAGGAATTTACTTCAAATAAGCTTTTAAAAATAAATAATTTTATGGGAAAACGTGACTAGGTAGTCCCCTCCCTCTTGCTTTGAGGTTCAATGTACCATTACGTATATCCACTTGTTTTCCTTCCTTGTACCCCTGTCACACCCCGCTAACTGAGCTGAACACAAATCGAACATCCTGTTGATTCGGGATGATTTAATGTTTCTGTTTGACCTAGTATCAATCAATCTAGTGTCGATACCGTTGCTGTGACTGGGTTATGTCAAGGATAGTTCTCAAGGATTAATAATATATAATACAAATTTATAAATACCTTAGCCTTGACATACGTATTTAATGTATTATGGGGCCAGTCACCACGAAATGAGTCCAGTGTCGCATTAGGCTCAATCGTAGTAATAGCGATGTATAGTGTGTATGTACCGAAAATTGACCCACCTACCACATTTAAGATTTTTTCCAAAAATCGACTTATTAATGTCTAGTAGTTTATGTCCCCAGAGCTTAGGTCACGAAAATATCTCCTAACATTTTTTGGCAATGATATAGGCTATGTAATCTGAAATTATCACGAAAATGATGCATTTTTAAAGAATAAAGCACGATTTTGTTTATAAAGTCCAATTAGGTTTTTGTTCATATTTCTGGATATAATTTATCAATTTTAATGTGTGACCCCTTAATTTAAAGCTTACTTAATGTAGATTCATATAATACTTAAAAACAGGAATACAAATTTTGACCAACTGGAATCATTTCGTGGTGACAGGCCCCATATATTATATAGACATTGAACATGAAATATTGGAATCTGTCCAATGTACAGTATTTGCACTATGTACAGGGGCTGATCCTGTTTTTTTTTAAAGGGGGACGAACTTTTTCTCTCAAGTCTTTGTCACCAGGATAATGATTTAAAAGATTTATGTAGTAGAGATACTGTAATAATATTTCTTATACAGTTAATGTAAAATTATATAACTGCCGTAGCTTATCCGAAAGCAACGAGGTGTTGGTAAGCACACCAAACCCCCAACTAACCATTGCTTCGTCAAGTGATGCTTGCGATGTATGCGTCATAAGTGAAATAGTTTCGAAAACCATGTTGTATACTTTGGCCAATGAACTTGGAAAGGAGATCAGAAACAGATAAAAGGACATGCAGGAAATCGAACGCACACACCTCGAAAGGAAAGCCTTGGAAAGCTCAGGCAGTTCTATTTTTAGACGAGACTCATCATGGAAAATTTTAACGAGAAAGTGGAAATATCTTGTATTTTCTGCTGCATCTTAATGTGTGGGTCCACTTTCATGTACATTATTGGCGTTTGATATTTGGGCAACTAACTACCGGCCTGGACTATCAGCCCGGCAACCATCCCGGAACATTACCCGGACAACTACCCCGACAACCATCACATTAGGACAACTATACATAGGACAAACCTCGGACACTTTCTTGACGACTGCGACCGTGACGACAAAGCGTCCGAAGAACTATTTTATAGCTTGATAGACAATTTCACGCACACAAGGGAAAAAATCTTTAGAGATTAATTCACGATATATGATACGTGTTCATATTTTTGAGTTGATTATGTGAAAAATAATACGAAAACAATCATCTTTGGAGTGAAACATGACAGTAAGATGTATAAATGATTACATAGGAGAGTGGAAATTCATGCAATTAACCAAACAAAACCAGAAAAATCCCCTAATTGAATTTTTTTTTCTTAGGCTAATGATAATGAGACATCTCAAATCTACGAGAGAACGAAACATCGATATTCATGGAAAGAATCGAAGCGGGGGACCATAAACCAACAAAATGTATACATATTTCAGTGAAAGAATTGTATAATTCATAATGTTATGGTCGACATGTTTTATTTAGCCTGCAATAATTCAAGCTGTAATATGAAATTTATGTAAATACTAAAACCAACTCGGTCAAAAAGAGCCATAAGTACATAAAGAGTTCCTGGGGGGGGGGGGGGGAGGGGGGAGGGGTGGACCTAAATTTATATCAAGTTGATGACCGTATACTCCACCAGCTAACAGACTTGTAACATCTTGTAATTTAATGTACATTATGTAACATACAAAAATTATATTTGATCGTATCTATTGTACATTTCAGAGCATGCATGTAGCATATCAATATTAAAAGTGTCATATGAAACGTACATTCATGGTTTTCTTCCTTGTTTTTCCCCAATACGTTTGTCTTGATTATGAATGTGTTGTGTCGCGTTGAATATTATGAGTGGCGATGATATACGAGTCTGCAGATGAGAATGAACTCTAACAAAAGTGGCTTGAGTTGGGGTTGAGTTAGATTGAAAAAAGAAAAGTCGAAAGAATGTTCATCGATAGATTATTTACATTTGTTTGGTCATTGACTACTGGACAGGGTTTGTTTTACATTGAACTCATGAGGAACATAATAATTCAATAGTTAGCAAGTTATAACCCCCATTACATTGATTAATCAATTAATTCTTCAGATCCTTATTAAAGCATTTAAAAACAAGCAATCTTCTGAAAGGCTTTGCCGTCAAGTTTTGCTTTCCAAGCATAGCAATCAATTGTTAACTTAATATAGTTATCATGATTGTATAGAATTTAGTAGGTAAAGATCAACAGGTCGCTGCAATTTACATGATGTTCAGCCGAACCACTCGTCCATTTGGAGCAAGATGGGCGCTCAACTGTTTAAAATAACGCCTTGGTAACTCAATGGTGCAAAACTATTAATGTTTTCGTGAACTAGAAAACTGGAATTTAATAAAATGAAAGAAGGAATGAGAGGGGAATATGGGAAGAGAGATAGAACAAAGAACAGACAGAAAGAGAGAGGGAGAGGGGATGAGAGAGAAGAGGGCGAGAGAGAGAGAGAGAGAGAGAAGAGGGCAAGAGAGAGAAAGAGAGAGAGAGAGAGAGAGGGGTGGGGAGAACAATATAAAGAGTGAGAGAGGGGAGACATAGAGAGAGAGACAAAAAGAGAAGGATAGAGAGAAAGAGAGGGAGAGAGAGAGAGAGAGAGAGAGAGAGAGAGAGAAGTATATCATTTTTGTTAAATGAAGAGATATTGAGAGAGGCGGAGAGAGGGGAAGGGAGAGAGAGAGAGAGAGAGAAGGGAAGTATAGTGCGATGCATTTCTTTGATTGCATTATTGAGGCAGGAAAAAGGAAGTATTTTTCTCAAGGGGAGGGCACCAACACATGTACACCCAAAAGAGTTTGAAAGAAAGTGGGCATATTATTGTCTACAGTGGGTGGATGCAATCCTTATACATTTTTGCACAAAATTAAGTTTATGAACCAAGCTGTGTCAAAATAAAAAAGAGTGTGACAGATGGAAAACAATGATCTGGCAGGAATGTTCTAAATGGTTGAAAACTCAAGAAAGTTAGGAAGGGGAAGCACCGCCCCCTTGAGCCTATATTAAATATATATAGATGTGGTTCCCAAGAGAATCCTTTGCTTTTTTAAATTTTCATTAGGAGAGAGTGTGAGTGAGAGCGAATGAAAAAAAACATAGGGGCAGTGCAAATTTCAAAAGGATGGATTTAGAGTTTCTCTAGTTCAAGACAACAAGACAAATCCTGGATCCGCCGCTGCAAGATGCTCGCATATCGTAGTAATTTAGGGCGGCAAGGAGCAAAATATAAATCACATTGTGTATTTTGCTGTGAATGTGACATTTTAAAGATAACAAAGTGTCTGTTATTCTTCGCTCACTCGCAAACTTTAGAAAACAGGATGGTTGACATACGGGTAAAAGGTGTCAGCATCCCACTCCCCTAAAAGAAAAACAGTTTCGTGCAAATGTGCACGTATGAACCTTTGTGTGCATGCATACGTGAACTTGACAGTGAAACAAGTGCCAGAGCATTACAAATCGAAGGCATTTAATTTGCATTTAATCTGCATTTAATTTAGAAATAGAGTGACTCGGATACTTTTCTTCAAGAGGTACCGACACAATTTAACTACTATTAACCCTGCAAATCCGTACGAAAAGAAAGAATCAACAAAGGAAAAATGACATCTGACCGGGCGTGCCGTACGCCTACAGTTTAAAGGGCAGGCTCATCATTCACAGGTCACCATCTCCCAGTCAGCTATTAACTACACTAAAAACAATTAAGCCATAACAAAAAAAAGGAGAAAATACATCTGACTGGGCGTGCCGTTCTCCTACAGTTTAAAGGGCAGGGCCCGGTAGGCTCATCATTCACAGGTCACCATCTCCCAGTCAGATATTAAAGGTATTACAAAGTTTGGTATGGGGTCATGAATTTGGTTCAAATTAACATATTGGAAGCATATGCGTTCCTACAAAATTCATTGATCGTTGTCGCGGTTGAAATCGAGTCTAAAGTTATGAAATTGTAAATAATAAACTCTTTATGTTGTATATCTCCCTCTCAGGGTCAAGATATTGATTTAGCTATGAAACAATGTTTTTTGACTAAAATCGACCGATTAGCAATTCCCGTTTGGAAATTATATATCACAACTACATATTCTGAGATTTTTATGGTCGCAACAACCATTGTACGGCCATAGGCGCTATTTGAAATTTATCAAAATTTACCGGGAGCACCGGTAAATTTTTATATTCAATTTTTCTCGAAAAAAGAAGTGTTTTAGGGGCTAATTTTTGTAGTGCTACAAAACAAAACATCCACAGGGGCATCCAAATATATACAAATTGTAAAGATTCACTATCCACCCAATTTTCAAAATTTCCCAAAACTTTGTATTACCTTTAACTACACTAAAATCATCTAAGCCATACAAAAAAGAAAAAGATGAAGAAAAAAGAAAGAATGGGCAGGCCGTTCGCCTACACTTTAAGGGGAAGGGCCCGGTAAGCACATCATTCACAGGTCACCATCTCCCAGCCAGATATTAACTAGCTACACTTAATTCGTCTTAGCCCTACACAAAAAGAGAGAAAAGGCATCAGACTGGACGTGCCGTTCGCCTTCAATTTAAGGGGCAGGGCCCGGTAGGCTCATCATTCACAGGTCACCATCTCCCAGTCAGATATTAACTACAAACATCTAAGCCATACAAAAAAAAAGAAGAGAAAATTCATCTGACTGGGCGTGCCGTTCTCCTACAGTTTAAAGGGCAGGGCCGTGTAGGCTCATCATTCACAGGTCACCATCTCTCAGCCAGATATTAACTACACTAAAAGCATCTAAGCCATACAAAAAAGAAGAAGAGAAAATACATCTGACTGGGCGTGCCGTTCTCCTACAGTTTAAAGGGCGGGGCCCGGTAGGCTCATCATTCACAGGTCACCATCTCCCAGTCAGCTATTAACTACACTAAAAACAATAAAGCCATACAAAAAAAAGGAGAAAATACATCTGACTGGGCGTGCCGTTCTCATACAGTTTAAAGGGCAGGGCCCGGTAGGCTCATCATTCACAGGTCACCATCTCCCAGTCAGATATTAACTACACTAAAAACAATTAAGCCATACAAAAAAAGAAGAAGAGAAAATACATCTGACTGGGCATGCCGTTCTCCTACAGTTTAAGGGGCGGGCCCGGTAGGCTCATCATTCACAGGTCACTATCTCCCAGTCAGATATTAACTACAATAAAAACATCTAAGCCATACAAAAAAAAAAGAGAAAAAACTTCTGACTGGGCGTGCCGTTCTCCTACAGTTTAAGGGGCGGGCCCGGTAGGCTCATCATTCACAGGTCACCATCTCTAATACAATACAATCAAAACATCTAAGCCAAACAAAAAAAAGAGAGAAAAAACTTCTGACTGGGCGTGCCGTTCTCCTACAGTTTAAGGGGCGGGCCCGGTAGGCTCATCATTCACAGGTCACCATCTCCCAGTCAGATATTAACTACACTAAAAACAATTAAGCCATACAAAAAAATAAGAAGAGAAAATAAATCTGACTGGGCGTGCCGTTCTCCTACAGTTTAAGGGGCGGGCCCGGTAGGCTCATCGTTCACAGGTCACTATCTCCCACCATATATTAACTACAATAAAAACATCTAAGCCATACAAATAAGCCATACAAATAAGAAAAAGAGAAAAAACATCTGACTGGGCGCGCCGTTTTCCAACAATTTAAGGAGCGGCCCCGGTAGGCACATCATTCACAGGTCACCATCTCCCAGTCAGATATTAACTACAATAAAAACATCTAAGCCATACAAAAAAAGAAGAGAAAAAAACTTCTGACTGGGCGTGCCGTTCTCCTACAGTTTAATAGGCGGGCCCGGTAGGCTCATCATTCACAGGTCACCATCTCCCAGTCAGACATTAACTACAATAAAAACATCTAAGCCATACAAAAAAAAAAAGAGAAAAAACTTCTGACTGGGCGTGCCGTTCTCCTACAGTTTAAGGGGCGGGGCCGGTAGGCTCATCATTCACAGGTCACCATCTCCCAGTCAGATATTAACTACACTAAAAACAATTAAGCCATACAAAAAAAGAAGAAGAGAAAATACATCTGACTGGGCATGCCGTTCTCCTACAGTTTAAGGGGCGGGCCCGGTAGGCTCATCATTCACAGGTCACTATCTCCCAGTCAGATATTAACTACAATAAAAACATCTAAGCCATACAAAAAAAAAAAGAGAAAAAACTTCTGACTGGGCGTGCCGTTCTCCTACAGTTTAAGGGGCGGGCCCGGTAGGCTCATCATTCACAGGTCACCATCTCCAATACAATACAATCAAAACATCTAAGCCATACAAAAAAAAAGAGAGAAAAAACTTCTGACTGGGCGTGCCGTTCTCCTACAGTTCAAGGGGCGGGCCCGGTAGGCTCATCATTCACAGGTCACCATCTCCCAGTCAGATATTAACTACACTAAAAACAATTAAGCCATACAAAAAAAGAAGAAGAGAAAATACATCTGACTGGGCGTGCCGTTCTCCTACAGTTTAAGGGGCGGGCCCGGTAGGCTCATCGTTCACAGGTCACTATCTCCCAGTCAGATATTAAATACAATAAAAACATCTAAGCCATACAAATAAGCCATACAAATAAGAAAAAGAGAAAAAACATCTGACTGGGCGCGCCGTTTTCCAACAATTTAAGGAGCGGGCCCGGTAGGCACATCATTCACAGGTCACCATCTCCCAGTCAGATATTAACTACAATAAAAACATCTAAGCCATACAAAAAAAGAAGAGAAAAAAACTTCTGACTGGGCGTGCCGTTCTCCTACAGTTTAAGGGGCGGGCCCGGTAGGCTCATCATTCACAGGTCACTATCTCCCAGTCAGATATTAACTACAATAAAACATCTAAGCCATACAACAAAAAAGAGAGAAAAAAACTTCTGACTGGGCGTGCGTTCTCCTACAGTTTAAGGGGCGGGGCCGGTAGGCTCATCATTCACAGGTCACCATCTCCCAGTCAGATATTAACTACAACTAAGTTAGCAAACCCCTCCCCCTCCCCTCCACCAAAAAACAACAACAAAAACAACAACAGGATCTGACTGGGCGTGCTGTTCTCCTACACTTTAATGGGCGGGCCCGGTAGGCTCATCATTCACAGGTCACTATCTCCCAGTCAGATATTAACTACAATACAAACATCTAAGCCATACAAAAAAAAGAGAAAAAACTTCTGACTGGGCGTGCCGTTCTCCTACAGTTTAAGGGGCGGGGCCGGTAGGCTCATCATTCACAGGTCACCATCTCCCAGTCAGATATTAACTACAATAAAAACATCTAAGCCATACAAAAAAAAGATAAAAAACTTCTGACTGGGCGTGCCGTTCTCCTACAGTTTAAGGGGCGGGCCCGGTAGGCTCATCATTCACAGGTTACTATCTCCCAGTCAGATATTAACTACAATAAAAACATCGAGGCCATACCAAAAAAAAAGAGAAAAAACTTCTGACTGGGCGTGCCGTTCTCCTACAGTTTAAGGGGCGGGGCCGGTAGGCTCATCATTCACAGGTCACCATCTCCCAGTCAGATATTAACTACAATAAAAACATCTAAGCCATAAAAAAAAAAAAGAGAAGAAACTTCTGACTGGGGGTGCCGTTCTCCTACAGTTTAAGGGACGGGGCCGGTAGGCTCATCATTCACAGGTCACCATCTCCCAGTCAGATATTAACTACAATAAAAACATCTAAGCCATACAAAAAAGGAAGAAGAGAAAATACATCTGACTGGGCGTGCCGTTCTCCTACAGTTAAAAGGGCAGGGCCCGGTAGGCTCATCATTCACAGGTCACCATCTCCCAGTCAGCTATTAACTACACTAAAAACAATTAAGCCATCAAAAAAAAGAGAAAATACATCTGACTGGGCGTGCCGTTCTCCTACAGTTTAAAGGGCAGGGCCCGGTAGGCTCATCATTCACAGGTCACCATCTCCCAGTCAGATATTAACTACAATAAAAACAATTAAGCCACACAAAAAAAGAAGAAGAGAAAAAACTTCTGACTGGGCATGCCGTTCTCCTATAGTTTAATGGGTGGGCCCGGTAGGCTCATCATTCACAGGTCACCATCTCCAGTCAGATATTAACTACAATAAAAACATCTAAGCCATACAAAAAAAAAGAGAAAAAACTTCTGACTGGGCGTGCCGTTCTCCTACAGTTTAAGGGGCGGGCCCGGTAGGCTCATCATTCACAGGTCACTATCTCCCAGTCAGATATTAACTACAATAAAAACAATTAAGCCACACAAAAAAAGAAGAAGAAAAAAAACTTCTGACTGGGCATGCCGTTCTCCTATAGTTTAAGGGGTGGGCCCGGTAGGCTCATCATTCACAGGTCACCATCTCCAGTCAGATATTAACTACAATAAAAACATCTAAGCCATACAAAAAAAAAGAGAAAAAACTTCTGACTGGGCGTGCCGTTCTCCTACAGTTTAAGGGGCGGGCCCGGTAGGCTCATCATTCACAGGTCACCATCTCCCAGTCAGATATTAACTACACTAAAAACAATTAAGCCATACAAAAAAAGAAGAAGAGAAAATACATCTGACTGGGCATGCCGTTCTCCTACAGTTTAAGGGGCGGGCCCGGTAGGCTCATCATTCACAGGTCACTATCTCCCAGTCAGATATTAACTACAATAAAAACATCTAAGCCATACAAAAAAAAAAGAGAAAAAACTTCTGACTGGGCGTGCCGTTCTCCTACAGTTTAAGGGGCGGGCCCGGTAGGCTCATCATTCACAGGTCACCATCTCCAATACAATACAATCAAAACATCTAAGTCAAACAAAAAAAAGAGAGAAAAAACTTCTGACTGGGCGTGCCGTTCTCCTACAGTTTAAGGGGCGGTCCCGGTAGGCTCATCATTCACAGGTCACCATCTCCCAGTCAGATATTAACTACACTAAAAACAATTAAGCCATACAAAAAAAGAAGAAGAGAAAATAAATCTGACTGGGCGTGCCGTTCTCCTACAGTTTAAGGGGCGGGCCCGGTAGGCTCATCGTTCACAGGTCACTATCTCCCACCATATATTAACTACAATAAAAACATCTAAGCCATACAAATAAGCCATACAAATAAGAAAAAGAGAAAAAACATCTGACTGGGCGCGCCGTTTTCCAACAATTTAAGGAGCGGCCCCGGTAGGCACATCATTCACAGGTCACCATCTCCCAGTCAGATATTAACTACAATAAAAACATCTAAGCCATACAAAAAAAGAAGAGAAAAAAACTTCTGACTGGGCGTGCCGTTCTCCTACAGTTTAATGGGCGGGCCCGGTAGGCTCATCATTCACAGGTCACCATCTCCCAGTCAGACATTAACTACAATAAAAACATCTAAGCCATACAAAAAAAAAAAGAGAAAAAACTTCTGACTGGGCGTGCCGTTCTCCTACAGTTTAAGGGGCGGGGCCGGTAGGCTCATCATTCACAGGTCACCATCTCCCAGTCAGATATTAACTACACTAAAAACAATTAAGCCATACAAAAAAAGAAGAAGAGAAAATACATCTGACTGGGCATGCCGTTCTCCTACAGTTTAAGGGGCGGGCCCGGTAGGCTCATCATTCACAGGTCACTATCTCCCAGTCAGATATTAACTACAATAAAAACATCTAAGCCATACAAAAAAAAAAAGAGAAAAAAATTCTGACTGGGCGTGCCGTTCTCCTACAGTTTAAGGGGCGGGCCCGGTAGGCTCATCATTCACAGGTCACCATCTCCAATACAATACAATCAAAACATCTAAGCCATACAAAAAAAAAGAGAGAAAAAACTTCTGACTGGGCGTGCCGTTCTCCTACAGTTTAAGGGGCGGGCCCGGTAGGCTCATCATTCACAGGTCACCATCTCCCAGTCAGATATTAACTACACTAAAAACAATTAAGCCATACAAAAAAAGAAGAAGAGAAAATACATCTGACTGGGCGTGCCGTTCTCCTACAGTTTAAGGGGCGGGCCCGGTAGGCTCATCGTTCACAGGTCACTATCTCCCAGTCAGATATTAACTACAATAAAAACATCTAAGCCATACAAATAAGCCATACAAATAAGAAAAAGAGAAAAAACATCTGACTGGGCGCGCCGTTTTCATACAATTTAAGGAGCGGGCCCGGTAGGCACATCATTCACAGGTCACCATCTCCCAGTCAGATATTAACTACAATAAAAACATCTAAGCCATACAAAAAAAGAAGAGAAAAAAACTTCTGACTGGGCGTGCCGTTCTCCTACAGTTTAAGGGGCGGGCCCGGTAGGCTCATCATTCACAGGTCACTATCTCCCAGTCAGATATTAACTACAATAAAACATCTAAGCCATACAACAAAAAAGAGAGAAAAAAACTTCTGACTGGGCGTGCGTTCTCCTACAGTTTAAGGGGCGGGGCCGGTAGGCTCATCATTCACAGGTCACCATCTCCCAGTCAGATATTAACTACAACTAACTTAGCAAACCCCTCCCCCCCCCCCTCCACCAAAAAACAACAACAAAAACTACAACAGGATCTGACTGGGCGTGCTGTTCTCCTACACTTTAATGGGCGGGCCCGGTAGGCTCATCATTCACAGGTCACTATCTCCCAGTCAGATATTAACTACAATAAAAACATCTAAGCCATACAAAAAAAAAGAGAAAAAACTTCTGACTGGGCGTGCCGTTCTCCTACAGTTTAAGGGGCGGGGCCGGTAGGCTCATCATTCACAGGTCACCATCTCCCAGTCAGATATTAACTACAATAAAAACATCTAAGCCATACAAAAAAAAGATAAAAAACTTCTGACTGGGCGTGCCGTTCTCCTACAGTTTAAGGGGCGGGCCCGGTAGGCTCATCATTCACAGGTTACTATCTCCCAGTCAGATATTAACTACAATAAAAACATCGAGGCCATACCAAAAAAAAAGAGAAAAAACTTCTGACTGGGCGTGCCGTTCTCCTACAGTTTAAGGGGCGGGGCCGGTAGGCTCATCATTCACAGGTCACCATCTCCCAGTCAGATATTAACTACAATAAAAACATCTAAGCCATAAAAAAAAAAAAAGAGAAGAAACTTCTGACTGGGGGTGCCGTTCTCCTACAGTTTAAGGGACGGGGCCGGTAGGCTCATCATTCACAGGTCACCATCTCCCAGTCAGATATTAACTACAATAAAAACATCTAAGCCATACAAAAAAGGAAGAAGAGAAAATACATCTGACTGGGCGTGCCGTTCTCCTACAGTTAAAAGGGCAGGGCCCGGTAGGCTCATCATTCACAGGTCACCATCTCCCAGTCAGCTATTAACTACACTAAAAACAATTAAGCCATCAAAAAAAAGAGAAAATACATCTGACTGGGCGTGCCGTTCTCCTACAGTTTAAAGGGCAGGGCCCGGTAGGCTCATCATTCACAGGTCACCATCTCCCAGTCAGATATTAACTACAATAAAAACAATTAAGCCACACAAAAAAAGAAGAAGAGAAAAAACTTCTGACTGGGCATGCCGTTCTCCTATAGTTTAAGGGGTGGGCCCGGTAGGCTCATCATTCACAGGTCACCATCTCCAGTCAGATATTAACTACAATAAAAACATCTAAGCCATACAAAAAAAAAGAGAAAAAACTTCTGACTGGGCGTGCCGTTCTCCTACAGTTTAAGGGGCGGGCCCGGTAGGCTCATCATTCACAGGTCACTATCTCCCAGTTAGATATTAACTACACTAAAAACAATTAAGCCATACAAAAAAAGAAGAAGAGAAAATACATCTGACTGGGCGTGCCGTTCTCCTACAGTTTAAGGGGTGGGCCCGGTAGGCTCATCATTCACAGGTCACCATCTCCCAGTCAGATATTAACTACACTAAAAACAATTAAGCCATACAAAAAAAGAAGAAGAGAAAATACATCTGACTGGGCGTGCCGTTCTCCTACAGTTTAAGGGGCGGGCCCGGTAGGCTCATCATTCACAGGTCACCATCTCCCAGTCAGATATTAACTACAATAAAAACATCTAAGCCATACAAAAAAAGAGAGAAAAAACTTCTGACTGGGCGTACCGTTCTCCTACAGTTTAAGGGGCGGGCCCGGTAGGCTCATCATTCAAAGGTCACCATCTCCCATTCAGATATTAAGTACCTTAAAATCGTCTCAGCCATACGAATAAGAAAAAGAGAAAAAACATCTGACTGGGCGTGCCGTTTTCCAACAATTTAAGGGGCGGGCCCGGTAGGCACATCATTTACAGGTCACCATCTCCCAGTCAGATATTAACTACAATAAAAACATCTAAGCCATACAAAAAAAGAAGAGAAAAAACTTCTGACTGGGCATGCCGTTCTCCTACAGTTTAAGGGGCGGGCCCGGTAGGCTCATCATTCACAGGTCACCATCTCCCAGTCAGATATTAACTACAATAAAAACATCTAAGCCATACAAAAAAACAAGAGAAAAAACTTCTGACTGGGCGTGCCGTTCTCCTACAGTTTAAGGGGCGGGCCCGGTAGGCTCATCATTCACAGGTCACTATCTCCCAGTCAGATATTAACTACAATAAAAACATCTAAGCCATACAAATAAGCCATACAAATAAGAAAAAGAGAAAAAACATCTGACTGGGCGCGCCGTTTTCATACAATTTAAGGAGCGGGCCCGGTAGGCACATCATTCACAGGTCACCATCTCCCAGTCAGATATTAACTACAATAAAAACATCTAAGCCATACAAAAAAAGAAGAGAAAAAAACTTCTGACTGGGCGTGCCGTTCTCCTACAGTTTAAGGGGCGGGCCCGGTAGGCTCATCATTCACAGGTCACTATCTCCCAGTCAGATATTAACTACAATAAAACATCTAAGCCATACAACAAAAAAGAGAGAAAAAAACTTCTGACTGGGCGTGCGTTCTCCTACAGTTTAAGGGGCGGGGCCGGTAGGCTCATCATTCACAGGTCACCATCTCCCAGTCAGATATTAACTACAACTAACTTAGCAAACCCCTCCCCCCCCCCCTCCACCAAAAAACAACAACAAAAACTACAACAGGATCTGACTGGGCGTGCTGTTCTCCTACACTTTAATGGGCGGGCCCGGTAGGCTCATCATTCACAGGTCACTATCTCCCAGTCAGATATTAACTACAATAAAAACATCTAAGCCATACAAAAAAAAAGAGAAAAAACTTCTGACTGGGCGTGCCGTTCTCCTACAGTTTAAGGGGCGGGGCCGGTAGGCTCATCATTCACAGGTCACCATCTCCCAGTCAGATATTAACTACAATAAAAACATCTAAGCCATACAAAAAAAAGATAAAAAACTTCTGACTGGGCGTGCCGTTCTCCTACAGTTTAAGGGGCGGGCCCGGTAGGCTCATCATTCACAGGTTACTATCTCCCAGTCAGATATTAACTACAATAAAAACATCGAGGCCATACCAAAAAAAAAGAGAAAAAACTTCTGACTGGGCGTGCCGTTCTCCTACAGTTTAAGGGGCGGGGCCGGTAGGCTCATCATTCACAGGTCACCATCCCCCAGTCAGATATTAACTACAATAAAAACATCTAAGCCATAAAAAAAAAAAAAGAGAAGAAACTTCTGACTGGGGGTGCCGTTCTCCTACAGTTTAAGGGACGGGGCCGGTAGGCTCATCATTCACAGGTCACCATCTCCCAGTCAGATATTAACTACAATAAAAACATCTAAGCCATACAAAAAAGGAAGAAGAGAAAATACATCTGACTGGGCGTGCCGTTCTCCTACAGTTAAAAGGGCAGGGCCCGGTAGGCTCATCATTCACAGGTCACCATCTCCCAGTCAGCTATTAACTACACTAAAAACAATTAAGCCATCAAAAAAAAGAGAAAATACATCTGACTGGGCGTGCCGTTCTCCTACAGTTTAAAGGGCAGGGCCCGGTAGGCTCATCATTCACAGGTCACCATCTCCCAGTCAGATATTAACTACAATAAAAACAATTAAGCCACACAAAAAAAGAAGAAGAGAAAAAACTTCTGACTGGGCATGCCGTTCTCCTATAGTTTAAGGGGTGGGCCCGGTAGGCTCATCATTCACAGGTCACCATCTCCAGTCAGATATTAACTACAATAAAAACATCTAAGCCATACAAAAAAAAAGAGAAAAAACTTCTGACTGGGCGTGCCGTTCTCCTACAGTTTAAGGGGCGGGCCCGGTAGGCTCATCATTCACAGGTCACTATCTCCCAGTTAGATATTAACTACACTAAAAACAATTAAGCCATACAAAAAAAGAAGAAGAGAAAATACATCTGACTGGGCGTGCCGTTCTCCTACAGTTTAAGGGGTGGGCCCGGTAGGCTCATCATTCACAGGTCACCATCTCCCAGTCAGATATTAACTACAATAAAAACATCGAGGCCATACCAAAAAAAAAGAGAAAAAACTTCTGACTGGGCGTGCCGTTCTCCTACAGTTTAAGGGGCGGGGCCGGTAGGCTCATCATTCACAGGTCACCATCCCCCAGTCAGATATTAACTACAATAAAAACATCTAAGCCATAAAAAAAAAAAAAGAGAAGAAACTTCTGACTGGGGGTGCCGTTCTCCTACAGTTTAAGGGACGGGGCCGGTAGGCTCATCATTCACAGGTCACCATCTCCCAGTCAGATATTAACTACAATAAAAACATCTAAGCCATACAAAAAAGGAAGAAGAGAAAATACATCTGACTGGGCGTGCCGTTCTCCTACAGTTAAAAGGGCAGGGCCCGGTAGGCTCATCATTCACAGGTCACCATCTCCCAGTCAGCTATTAACTACACTAAAAACAATTAAGCCATCAAAAAAAAGAGAAAATACATCTGACTGGGCGTGCCGTTCTCCTACAGTTTAAAGGGCAGGGCCCGGTAGGCTCATCATTCACAGGTCACCATCTCCCAGTCAGATATTAACTACAATAAAAACAATTAAGCCACACAAAAAAAGAAGAAGAGAAAAAACTTCTGACTGGGCATGCCGTTCTCCTATAGTTTAAGGGGTGGGCCCGGTAGGCTCATCATTCACAGGTCACCATCTCCAGTCAGATATTAACTACAATAAAAACATCTAAGCCATACAAAAAAAAAGAGAAAAAACTTCTGACTGGGCGTGCCGTTCTCCTACAGTTTAAGGGGCGGGCCCGGTAGGCTCATCATTCACAGGTCACTATCTCCCAGTTAGATATTAACTACACTAAAAACAATTAAGCCATACAAAAAAAGAAGAAGAGAAAATACATCTGACTGGGCGTGCCGTTCTCCTACAGTTTAAGGGGTGGGCCCGGTAGGCTCATCATTCACAGGTCACCATCTCCCAGTCAGATATTAACTACACTAAAAACAATTAAGCCATACAAAAAAAGAAGAAGAGAAAATACATCTGACTGGGCGTGCCGTTCTCCTACAGTTTAAGGGGCGGGCCCGGTAGGCTCATCATTCACAGGTCACCATCTCCCAGTCAGATATTAACTACAATAAAAACATCTAAGCCATACAAAAAAAGAGAGAAAAAACTTCTGACTGGGCGTACCGTTCTCCTACAGTTTAAGGGGCGGGCCCGGTAGGCTCATCATTCAAAGGTCACCATCTCCCAGTCAGATATTAAGTACCTTAAAATCGTCTCAGCCATACGAATAAGAAAAAGAGAAAAAACATCTGACTGGGCGTGCCGTTTTCCAACAATTTAAGGGGCGGGCCCGGTAGGCACATCATTTACAGGTCACCATCTCCCAGTCAGATATTAACTACAATAAAAACATCTAAGCCATACAAAAAAAGAAGAGAAAAAACTTCTGACTGGGCATGCCGTTCTCCTACAGTTTAAGGGGCGGGCCCGGTAGGCTCATCATTCACAGGTCACCATCTCCCAGTCAGATATTAACTACAATAAAAACATCTAAGCCATACAAAAAAACAAGAGAAAAAACTTCTGACTGGGCGTGCCGTTCTCCTACAGTTTAAGGGGCGGGCCCGGTAGGCTCATCATTCACAGGTCACTATCTCCCAGTCAGATATTAACTACAATAAAAACATCTAAGCCATACAACAAAAAAGAGAAAAAACTTCTGACTGGGCGTGCCGTTCTCCTACAGTTTAAGGGCCGGGCCGGTAGGCTCATCATTCACAGGTCACCATCTCCCAGTCAGATATTAAGTACCTTAAAATCGTCTCAGCCATACAAATAAGAAAAAGAGAAAAAACATCTGACTGTGCGTGCCGTTTTCCAACAATTTAAGGAGCGGGCCCGGTATGCACATCATTCACAGGTCACCATCTCCCAGTCAGATTTTAACTACAATAAAAACATCTAAGCCATACAAAAAAGAAGAAGAGAAAATACATCTGACTGGGCATGCCGTTCTCCTACAGTTTAAGGGGCGGGCCCGGTAGGCTCATCATTCACAGGTCACTATCTCCCAGTCAGATATTAACTACAATAAAAACATCTAAGCCATACAAAAAAAAAAAGAGAAAAAAATTCTGACTGGGCGTGCCGTTCTCCTACAGTTTAAGGGGCGGGCCCGGTAGGCTCATCATTCACAGGTCACCATCTCCAATACAATACAATCAAAACATCTAAGCCATACAAAAAAAAAGAGAGAAAAAACTTCTGACTGGGCGTGCCGTTCTCCTACAGTTTAAGGGGCGGGCCCGGTAGGCTCATCATTCACAGGTCACCATCTCCCAGTCAGATATTAACTACACTAAAAACAATTAAGCCATACAAAAAAAGAAGAAGAGAAAATACATCTGACTGGGCGTGCCGTTCTCCTACAGTTTAAGGGGCGGGCCCGGTAGGCTCATCGTTCACAGGTCACCATCTCCCAGTCAGATATTAACTACAATAAAAACATCTAAGCCATACAAATAAGCCATACAAATAAGAAAAAGAGAAAAAACATCTGACTGGGCGCGCCGTTTTCTAACAATTTAAGGAGCGGGCCCGGTAGGCACATCATTCACAGGTCACCATCTCCCAGTCAGATATTAACTACAATAAAAACATCTAAGCCATACAAAAAAAGAAGTGAAAAAAACTTCTGACTGGGCGTGCCGTTCTCCTACAGTTTAAGGGGCGGGCCCGGTAGGCTCATCATTCACAGGTCACTATCTCCCAGTCAGATATTAACTACAATAAAACATCTAAGCCATACAACAAAAAAGAGAGAAAAAAACTTCTGACTGGGCGTGCGTTCTCCTACAGTTTAAGGGGCGGGGCCGGTAGGCTCATCATTCACAGGTCACCATCTCCCAGTCAGATATTAACTACAACTAACTTAGCAAACCCCTCCCCCCCCCCCCCTCCACCAAAAAACAACAACAAAAACTACAACAGGATCTGACTGGGCGTGCTGTTCTCCTACACTTTAATGGGCGGGCCCGGTAGGCTCATCATTCACAGGTCACTATCTCCCAGTCAGATATTAACTACAATAAAAACATCTAAGCCATACAAAAAAAAAGAGAAAAAACTTCTGACTGGGCGTGCCGTTCTCCTACAGTTTAAGGGGCGGGGCCGGTAGGCTCATCATTCACAGGTCACCATCTCCCAGTCAGATATTAACTACAATAAAAACATCTAAGCCATACAAAAAAAAGATAAAAAACTTCTGACTGGGCGTGCCGTTCTCCTACAGTTTAAGGGGCGGGCCCGGTAGGCTCATCATTCACAGGTTACTATCTCCCAGTCAGATATTAACTACAATAAAAACATCGAGGCCATACCAAAAAAAAAGAGAAAAAACTTCTGACTGGGCGTGCCGTTCTCCTACAGTTTAAGGGGCGGGGCCGGTAGGCTCATCATTCACAGGTCACCATCTCCCAGTCAGATATTAACTACAATAAAAACATCTAAGCCATAAAAAAAAAAAAAGAGAAGAAACTTCTGACTGGGGGTGCCGTTCTCCTACAGTTTAAGGGACGGGGCCGGTAGGCTCATCATTCACAGGTCACCATCTCCCAGTCAGATATTAACTACAATAAAAACATCTAAGCCATACAAAAAAGGAAGAAGAGAAAATACATCTGACTGGGCGTGCCGTTCTCCTACAGTTAAAAGGGCAGGGCCCGGTAGGCTCATCATTCACAGGTCACCATCTCCCAGTCAGCTATTAACTACACTAAAAACAATTAAGCCATCAAAAAAAAGAGAAAATACATCTGACTGGGCGTGCCGTTCTCCTACAGTTTAAAGGGCAGGGCCCGGTAGGCTCATCATTCACAGGTCACCATCTCCCAGTCAGATATTAACTACAATAAAAACAATTAAGCCACACAAAAAAAGAAGAAGAGAAAAAACTTCTGACTGGGCATGCCGTTCTCCTATAGTTTAAGGGGTGGGCCCGGTAGGCTCATCATTCACAGGTCACCATCTCCAGTCAGATATTAACTACAATAAAAACATCTAAGCCATACAAAAAAAAAGAGAAAAAACTTCTGACTGGGCGTGCCGTTCTCCTACAGTTTAAGGGGCGGGCCCGGTAGGCTCATCATTCACAGGTCACTATCTCCCAGTTAGATATTAACTACACTAAAAACAATTAAGCCATACAAAAAAAGAAGAAGAGAAAATACATCTGACTGGGCGTGCCGTTCTCCTACAGTTTAAGGGGTGGGCCCGGTAGGCTCATCATTCACAGGTCACCATCTCCCAGTCAGATATTAACTACACTAAAAACAATTAAGCCATACAAAAAAAGAAGAAGAGAAAATACATCTGACTGGCGTGCCGTTCTCCTACAGTTTAAGGGGCGGGCCCGGTAGGCTCATCATTCACAGGTCACCATCTCCCAGTCAGATATTAACTACAATAAAAACATCTAAGCCATACAAAAAAAGAGAGAAAAAACTTCTGACTGGGCGTACCGTTCTCCTACAGTTTAAGGGGCGGGCCCGGTAGGCTCATCATTCAAAGGTCACCATCTCCCAGTCAGATATTAAGTACCTTAAAATCGTCTCAGCCATACGAATAAGAAAAAGAGAAAAAACATTTGACTGGGCGTGCCGTTTTCCCAACAATTTAAGGGGCGGGCCCGGTAGGCACATCATTTACAGGTCACCATCTCCCAGTCAGATATTAACTACAATAAAAACATCTAAGCCATACAAAAAAAGAAGAGAAAAAACTTCTGACTGGGCATGCCGTTCTCCTACAGTTTAAGGGGCGGGCCCGGTAGGCTCATCATTCACAGGTCACCATCTCCCAGTCAGATATTAACTACAATAAAAACATCTAAGCCATACAAAAAAACAAGAGAAAAAACTTCTGACTGGGCGTGCCGTTCTCCTACAGTTTAAGGGGCGGGCCCAGTAGGCTCATCATTCACAGGTCACTATCTCCCAGTCAGATATTAACTACAATAAAAACATCTAAGCCATACAACAAAAAAGAGAAAAAACTTCTGACTGGGCGTGCCGTTCTCCTACAGTTTAAGGGCCGGGCCGGTAGGCTCATCATTCACAGGTCACCATCTCCCAGTCAGATATTAAGTACCTTAAAATCGTCTCAGCCATACAAATAAGAAAAAGAGAAAAAACATCTGACTGTGCGTGCCGTTTTCCAACAATTTAAGGAGCGGGCCCGGTATGCACATCATTCACAGGTCACCATCTCCCAGTCAGATTTTAACTACAATAAAAACATCTAAGCCATACAAAAAAGAAGAAGAGAAAAAACTTCTGACTGGGCGTGCCGTTCTCCTATAGTTTAAGGGGCGGGCCCGGTAGGCTCATCATTCACAGGTCACCATCTCCCAGTCAGATATTAACTACACTAAAAACATCTTAGCCATACAAAAGAAGAAAAAGAGAAAAACTTCTGACTGGACGTGCCATTCTCCTACAATAAATATTTAAGGGGCAGGGGCAGGGCCCGGTAGGCACATCATCCACAGGTCACCATCTCCCAGTCAGATATTAACTACAACTAAGTTAGCAAACCCCTCCCCCCCCCCTCCACCAAAAAACAACAACAACAACAACAAAAACAACAACAACATCTGACTGGGCGTGCCGTTCTCCTACAGTTTAAGGGGCGGGCCGATAGGCTCGTCATTCACAGGTCACCATCTCCCAGTCAGATATTAAATACCTTAAAATCGTCTAAGCCATACAAATAAGAAAAAAGAGAAAAATCATCGGACTGGGCGTGCCGTTTTCCAACAATTAAAGGGGTAGGCCCAGTAGGCACATCATTAAAAGGTCACCATCTCCCAGTCAGATATTAACTACAACTAAGTTAGCAAACCCCTCCCCCCCAACAAAAAAAACAACACAACAACAACAACAACAAAAATAACATCAACAACATCTGACTGGGCGTGCCGTTCTCCCACAGTTTAAGGGGCAAGGCCCAGTAGGCACATCATCCACAGGTAACCATCTACTAAAAAACATCTAAGCCATACAAATAAGAAAAAGAGAACAAACTTCTGACTGGGCGTGCCGTTCTCCTACAGTTTAAGGGGCGGGCCCGGTAGGCTCATCATTCACAGGTCACCATCTCCCAGTCAGATATAACTACACTAAAAACATCTTAAGCCATACAAAAGAAGAAAAAGAGAAAAAACTTCTGACTGGGCGTGCCGTTCTCCTACAGTTTAAGGGGCGGGCCCGGTAGGCTCATCATTCACAGGTCACCATCTCCCAGTCAGATATTAACTACAATAAAAACACCTAAGCCATTTCAAAAAGAAGAGAGAAAAAAAAAACCCATCTGACTTGGCGTGTCGCTTGCCTATAGTTAAAAGGGGCAGGGCCAAGTAAGCACATCATTCTTAGGCCATGATATTTACATTTCCAAAAATCTAAATATATCATAAAAATCAGAGGTAAAACAATTATACTCTTACTGCTTTCTTAGGATATGAGGAACTTTGCTAAGGGATACAAAATAATATAAAGAATAAAAATCAAGCACAAAAAGAGAACTCCTGCCCCCCCCCCCCCCCAACACACACACACACCTGACTAAGCGAGACATGCTCCTACAGTTTACATGTCACCTCCCCCAGCCAAGAATCAACTACTTAGCGCTCAAAATAATATCACAGCAAAATTTTGATTACAGTATATTCCAATGAATATGAATATAAAACTCAATTCTGACCAAATACTATACTTACATAAAACTACAACAACCCAGTGAGAACACAATCAATGCACACGTAATAAAATTGGTACCATAAACACGACCGTATCACCACCACTCTTATAAATGTCCCGCGGCACGTTTTTCAAAGTGGAGGGGGGGGGGGGGCGGACTAAAGTATTAATGATCAGGTACATGTAGAGCGTAGCAAGTGGAGCGAACATTTGCTTGGGGTCCAGGGGCAAAGCCCCGGGGTGTCATGGGGTGGAGCTCACGGAATCTCAGGGGGTTTTATGAATATAATAAAGGTCAGATGAGCATATTTTTATACCTTATTTATGACACTGGCAGGTCACTAATTTGGCGTGGAGTCCATGGGGCGCAGCCCCCTAAAGCTCAGGGGTCTTAGGCTTTTAATAGGGACTTGATACGTGTGACGTCCATTCAAGGCAGTGCATTAAAAGTACGTCGATCGTAGCAATCCACATTGTCTTCGTGCGAATCTAAAAGTCCCTAATAACGGTCATATGAGCAACCAGGGGCCCGCCTTAGGGCCCATGATGTGGTCCAGGAGGCGGAAAGCCCAGGGGTTTTAGGTATTTAATTACGGTTAGATGAGCATATTTTGATACCTCATTTGTGACACTGGCAGGTCCCTATTTTTTTTTCTTTCTTTCCTTTTATTTCTCTTCAATATACTTTTACAAAAAAGTGAGGGCCGTGTGAGGCTCAAGCCTCCCCGAGCACCCCGAGCCCCACCGACCCGCGGGCCATGCCATGTAAGGCTTCTAAATAAGCATACATTTTGCCTGACTGTTAATTTGGGAATTTGTCATTTTCCAATAAACGCACAAAAAAGTATAACTTACAAAAAATGAGAAAAAATCTCGGAAAGTCATGTAATATCAGCAACATTAATATATCACTGGTATCGCCACTGCGAGAGACAAGGGAGCATAGTGAACGAGAGGGGAGAAGGTGACGGCAGTGACTACCCCGTCACACAAGTTTTTGAAGTTTTGTTGAAATTACATTCCTAAGCAAAACTATAGTACAACACGAAGCAATATACCTTTTTTCACATTTCACTTTTACTTTGCCGGTAACTGGTGTGCAGTCCGAAGGGTTGTACATATCAGTAGGTAAAGTTCAGTTAGTAAGGAGCTTGGGCATAGATGGGATTTCTAATTTTCACCCTAGGTCTCTGTCAAATTAATGTATATTGATATCGCAATGGGAGTTGAAATGGCAAATATCAGCCTGGCAAATATATAGACTTGGTTGCAGTGACTCCTCACTGTAAAGAGCAAGTGTAATATTTATTTGTGTAGCACTGATCTATTTCTAGAACTCTTAATCTTCTAAACATACTGTGTAAACTGTGCTTATGTGATACCAACGGAATACAGATTTTTCTACAATAATGTACTTATATAGTAGGTTTGCGGGTGCACCATGTGAGAGAGAGAGAGAGAGATAGAGAGAGGGTTGAGGAGTCCTGAAAAGGACTCTGACTCGGTAATCTTTCTTGGAGGTGTGGTAGTCTTGAAAAGGACTGTTTGTTATCTTTCTTAGCATATAGTTCTAAGGAGAACTATAGCGCTTGGAGAGGATGAGTGGCTCGACGTTTTTGAACAGGTTGACTATCCGTCGTACTTGTACATTTTGTAGAATACTTTGCAAGGGAGGTTAGCGACCGAGTGAGAAGATTTTTCAATATGTATTAGTCTAAACGCTTCACTCTTAGGCCGTCCAGAGCCTAAAAGTGTGTTGCACTTAGTCAGTATCTGCTATAAAGTTTTGTTGGTGCACTGTTTCAAATTTTCCGGGGGGGGGGGGGTGAGGGACGTGTCCCCCGTCCTTTCGGATCGCTGCCCCTGGAACCAAGTAGATCATTGAGTCATTGAACTCCCCCACCTTTCGACCCGTAGAAATATGTCTGTAAAACAATTTCACATTTTTCAAATCAATAATCAATAATGCAAATGTTGCCTCATTAAAGAGCAATAAGATAATAATTGTAGGGATGGTCAGTTAAAATCAAACTTTCAATTCTAGCTGTGAAGAGTAATTTCAAATGTGTACGGTATAGAAACCATAAATAAAAAATCTACATAGGATTAGAAAAGGAACTTATATTAGTGTATACTTATGAAACGGATAAAAGCAAATCAAAATCAAAATAGACCGAATACCACAAGAGCAAAAAATATCAACCATCCCGTGGATACGATTATACACACGACTTGGCGCCACCGTAGTACTCGGCATGAGTGCGTAAAGTGGCGTCGGTTTACTGGTGCTGGAAATAGTGAAGAACCGCG